>PVKC010041063.1:0-12217 GCA_004027635.1 Crocidura indochinensis | reverse complement strand
CGATGGCCTTTTCCATGAAAGGCGAACGCCTTACCTCCATGCTATCTCCCAGGCCCTGGGATACCTGTCTTCAGGGACCACAAGTTGAGCATATTTCTTAATCTTTTTTTTTTTTTAATAATTTCCTTTTTTTTGGGGGGGTCACACCCGGCAGTGCTCAGGGGTTACTCCTGGCTCCATGCTCAGAAATTGCTCCTGGCAGGCACGGGGGACTATATGGGGCACCGGGATTTGAACCGATGACCTTTCGCATGAAAGGCAAATGCCTTACCTCCATGCTATCTCCCGGGCCCCCTAATTTCCTTTTTTTAAATACCGTGGTTACAAAAGTGTTCATAGTTAGATTTCAGTCATAGAATGTACACACCCTTCACCAGTATTCACCAATGTCCTGCATTTCCCTTCCTGAACCCCTACTCCTGCCTATCTCTGGAATAGGCCATGCCTCTCTTTTATTATCATTGTTATGGTAGTTGTCAGTGTGGTTAGTGCTCTAATTCCATTCAACGCTCTTTGTGGCAAGCTTCATATCATGGGCTAGTCCTCTGGGCCTTTATCTCTATAGCCTATGAATATTATTAAAAGCTGAATACCTTTCTATCTGTCCACCTAAACACCAGTGTTTGTATGGGAGTCTTAGTTGGGTCAATCACAAGACCCAGATGGTTTGTACAACTCTCCTCATTCAAAGTTGTGTTCCAATGGTTGGCAGTGTGGGGAAGCAATCAGAACATACATGTGAGGATAGGGGAGGGGAGCAGCTGATTGTCGGGAGCCAGTCTATGGTCAATTTGAGATCATGTCCTCTTGTGACCTCCTTCAACAGAATCCATATCTAAATGTAATCCAAGGAGGTAAACTAAGGAAACTGTTTCTTTGTGTGTGTGTGTGTGTGTGTGTGTGTGTGTGTGTGTATACTTGGGTCCACAGGGCAGTGTTCAGAGTTTACTTTTGTCTCTGTTCTTAGAGATAACTCCCAATAGGGCTTTGGGAATCATATATAGTGTCAAATATTGGACAGGCGCTGTTTACATGGAAAGTCAAGTGTCTTAACTCTTGTATTATTATCTCTCCTGTAGGTAAACTCAGTTCTGTGATCTATAGTCAAGGAGAAGAATAATTGAAAAGAGGTGGCAAGAAAGCCCAAGGTCAGAGATCCAGTTAGTCCTTAGATAGGATGTCTCTAGTCATCACTTGGGTCTGTTTTCTCATGAGTCAGGTGAGGTGCAGGCCTTGAGACAAGCTGCGTCTTAAACAATGCTTCCTGCATTAGGTTGCTTTTAGTGTGGCCTTGCATTTTCTCCTGATTAGTGGGATCACACCAGTATGTAAATCTGAGGTGATGAGCGGACAGTTCCTAGTTTCATCAAATTCCCTGGTGCTGAGGTCATATGGACTAGGTAACAAACCCACAGAGAAAGATGCAGAGAAGATGCAGCTCCTGCTGTTGCTTAAAAAAAAACACACACACTATTTGGTGGAAGAAAGGTTTTTTTTTACCATTACTTTCTACAGAGTTTGGAAAAGCATCATTAAGAAAATCGCAAAAGGAGGGTTCCATTTGTAATGCTGAGGATTTCCATTCTTCTTTCTTAGCCATTTCATCTTCTGCACAAGTAGTAGAAACCAACAGCCAATGCAGCACCGAAGACTTCTAAAACTAGTTCAATGTTTTCCCATCAATTTAAATATCTTTAATAAAAGGAAAATTTGGAGAGTTGCTCTCACTGCATTTTATGCTGATGATTCTTGAATATTTTGCTGGAGTTGACCTCCTTTGGAAAACACTTCATAGTGTATTGAAATGAAAAGCTTGTTCTCAGGCTCTACCGCTTACTACATTCAGTCAGGGGCTGAATCACGGGCCCCATGAAAGGATTTAGCTAACAGATTCTTCTTTTAACTAATAGATTCCTTCTCTAATTTAGAGGCCTCTCTGGAGAAGGGAAATGCATACTTTATTGGGAAAGGGGTTTTACTGCTTAAATTCTTCACTTGAGTAATTGAGAGGAAAAAGATATAAAGAGAAATCACATTTACTTCCCAATAGTGTTATGTTCCCACTTGAGTTGATACAGTAGTTTTTTTTTAACGTCTCCTACTTAAAAATATTCCCTCGGTATAAATATTTATGTGTGTATATTTTCTTAAACCTCAATCTTTTTCCATTACGTGAAATAGTTTTCATTCTTGGGAGGCAATTTTTCTAAACAATCTATCATTCCCCAAACTAAGCATACTAATAATTTCCCTAGAGATTAGCTTTTAATCTTTATCTGCCCAATTGTTTAGTTTTTTTGTTTTAGAGATAAGATGATCCGGCTGCATTCTAAGATATATGTTGTAATGGAAAGCAAGTTTAATATAGGATAAGCACTAAAGGAGTTGAGTTATTGTCAGATTTGTTTGAAATCTGCCTGGGTGGACAGAGCAGCTGTGGTTTCCAGGCAGTCATGTTTAAAGTATTCAAATTCTTCTCCTCTGCCTGTGTAGAACATAAATTTTCTCTTGTCCAGAAAGTGGTGTTCTCTGTCTAGTTGCTGATGATCTGTCTCAGTGCTGGAGTAAATAAGAAAGAAACAGCACCCATTCCTGTGGTTTTGCATCTGGGAATCTAGAAAAGGATTGCATTCTTTCATCTTGCAATCTGCAACCTCCTGAGCTATTTCCACTTTCTCCACTGTGCTTGGTACAGTCTTTGGCTCAGAGGTGAACATAAAAAAGGGTCAGTTTCACTGTTTGCTTGCTCAGGGTTTTCCATAGTAAGTGAATTTGAGAACTGGGAGGGTTCCTCCTCTTCCTCTACATGGTTGTCCTCAAATTCTAGAGAATCATCTGAATAACTCAGTTTGTACCTGGCTGATTTTCAGCCCCTTGGTCAGTTTATGAATGACTAGAGCTCTGGGGATGAGGAACCAGAGTTTGAACCTACCTGTATGTCTTAAGTAAATGTGATGAGGTAATAAATAAATAGGCAGGTGCAATGAACACTCAAAATTTCCTAGTCAGGAGATTTTTTATTCAAACAGAAGTTAGGGAGTTTAGTTTTTCATGTGGGTGGGAGTGGTGGTTGGCAGAATGGTTACTAAAAGTGATTTTATTTTATTATTTTCCAGTTTGGGGGCTATACCCAGTAATGCTCAAGGTTTATTTCTGATTCTCTGCTCTGGCAGGCTTGGGGGACAATACAGGGTTCTGTGATAAAATCTAGGTAAACCCTATGCAAGGCAAACACCCTACCCACTGTACAATTAATCTGTCTCCCTAACAGTGCTTTTAACTTCAATTTTTCATAGGGAATTTATGAATTAGAGTAACACATTTAAAATATCTGTCCCACCTCAAATGGTGGAGTTAGTGGATTCCAACTTTGATTGTGTATTTTTGTAGTGCCTAGAATCAAAACCCATGACTTCACACATGCAAAGCAAGTACTCTGTCACTGAGTTACATTCTCATTATGAGTAGGATTCAAGATATGCAGGTAGGCAAGAAATATTGCATATGAGCAAGGTATACTAGTTGTCCTAGATTTAGGCAAATCCATAATTCCTACTAATCTTAATCCTAGTTTTGGAGAGCAATTGCCCCTATGGCTGAGGGGATTGGGAGTATAAAGTATTGCTTCATCTATGTAGAAGCTGACATGCCCATGAAAGTTTAGTAGCAATATCAGCCATATCTTGAGAGGTATAGTCTACTTTTGGTGACTTGTTGAATCTGGAGTTTTCTGTAGACTAATCCTGTTCCTTATCTTTGATGTATAATGTGAAGAGGATTTGAAGAGGATCAGGATGGAAGTTACCCTGAAACTCAACTACTAAACATGAAGAGAAAAGCTGATAGTTGAATGCATATGTCTGATCTAAGTCCACTGAAGAGGAAGATGTAGGAAAGAGAGACTATCAGAAAAGACCAGATAGAAGAAATATGAGGCCAGGAACATGTCTTGAATTAATTAAAAAGAATTCCCAAACTATTGATATTATTGTTTTAGAGCTGTATTCAGCATTGCTTTGTGGCTTACTCTTGATTTGAGGGTTTCTTCTGGCAGTTTTCAGGAAATCATGTGATGCTGAGCTCATCTCTCCCACATGCAAAGCATGGCCTCTAGTTCCTTGAGCCATTTCTACAGCTTTCAGAAATCTCTATCATTCTCACACAAGGTCAACTTGAGGCAACTGTCCTTAGAATTCTGTTTAAAATTTTGTTTAATGTATTTTAATATTAGCTGCCTTCTCACATATATATTGAATCTAGGTTTCATTGGTTTTTTTTGGATGAAAAAGGCTGTACTTAGGGCTTACTCTTGTTGATACCCACAAGCATCACTCAGGATGAGATCTGAGAAACCAATTTGGTGTTGGGAATCAAACCCAGCTTGGCCACATGCATGGCAAGCACTTTACTCTATATTTTTGTTTTTGTAAATATTGCTACACGAATCTTTAATTTCCACGATTTTTGTTTGGTTTTGGCTTCAAGGACACTTCTCGCAGTGTTTGGAGGCTATTTGTTTCTCTGTGCTCAAGGGTCACTCTGGTGGTACCTGGGAATTGATGGAGTAAAGGGTGTTGCACCCAGGTCTTCTACATGTGAAACCTGTGCTCAACTCTTTGAACTATCTCTCCTAACACAAAGTTCCATAGGTTTAAATCCCAGTGTGTTTTATTTTTTATCTCTTGAAGCACCAAATCAAATTCCCAATAGACATACCAAGCCAACATGCCCCCAGAAAAAGTATTGCCTCCAGTAAACCTATTTCATCTCTTTGTTCTCTTCTTTGGTAAGTAGCACTATCTACTGTCTTCAAGTTTTATTTATTTATTTATTTTTGGTTTTTTGGGCCTCACCGGTGAAGCTCAGGGGTTACTCCTGGATAGGCCTCAGAAATAACTCCTGGCTTGGGGGCCAGATGGGACGCTGGGGGATTGAACCGCTGTCCGTCCTAGGCTAGCTCTGGCAAGCAGACGCCTTACCACTTGAGCCACGCTCTGGCCCCAATGTCTCCAAGTTTTTAAGATGACAATAATTCTTTTTTTTTTTTTTTTGAGCCACACCCGGCAGTGCTCAGGGGTTACTCCTGGCTCCATGCTCAGAAATTGCTCCCGGCAGGCACGGGGGACCATATGGGGCACCGGGATTCGAACCGATGACCTTTCGCATGAAAGGCAAATGCCTTACCTCCATGCTATCTCCCGGGCCCCGACAATAATTCTTGATTCACCTCTTCCTATTAAACACTCACTTAATCTATTAATGTTTTATTAGTTATGCCCTGAACTTAACTGTTTCTCATTTATTTTTCACCACTTTTATTCTAATTCAAAACAAAATATCATCATTAATTGCCATAATACATTTCTTGTACTTTCTGCCCCACAATCTATTCCAAATACAGTAAACACAGAAGCTAGGATTTAAATAACATGATGGTGTTCTTCCAATCTTCAGATTCTCCTGACAGTTTTTCACCACACTTGAAAGAACACCTAGGAACCGGAACAGTGGCACAGGGGGTAAGGCATCTGCCTTGTGCACTCTAGCCTAGGATGGCCCAGGGTTCAATCCCCTGGTGTCCCATATGGTTTTCCAAGCCAGGAGTGATTTCTGAAATCATAGCTAGGAGTAATCTCTGAGCGTCATTGGGTGTGGCCCAAAAACCAAAAAAAAAAAAAAAAAAAAAAAAAAAAAAAAAAAAAAAAGAACGTTTAGGTGTATTATGTCTACATTACATAGTATGATCCAACCCAGTATTTTTCAGAACTTATCCGATCCTAATCTATCTTGGGTTATTGCTTTCATAGCTGTTATTGTGCAGAAGAGGACCACATGGATGCCAGCTATGAAACCAGGGTCTCACACAGGCATATCATATACTTTATTCCTTGAATTACACCCTCTGCACCTTTCCTCCTATTCTTTCTATTTGTCAAACTTCATATAGCTTCAAAGACTTTGCAAAAGTTTTTGCGTC
Source organism: Crocidura indochinensis (assembly GCA_004027635.1). Lineage (NCBI taxonomy): Eukaryota > Metazoa > Chordata > Mammalia > Eulipotyphla > Soricidae > Crocidura > Crocidura indochinensis. Next base: position 6,240 of record PVKC010041063.1, on the reverse strand, counting down.
ACTGGGTGTGGCCCAAAAACAAACAAACAAAAAAACTTAAAAATGTTTGGAGTGCTTTAAGATTTCAAAACAATTATTAATCTTTACTCAGAAAATAGAATTGCTAGTCTTTGCCCTAATGTTAGTAGCATCTAACAGTGATAATTTATCAGTGTGATGAGATGAACAAGGCATACCACTTACAACTGAACTAGAATTTATTTGTAGAAGTTCAATATAAGATTTGTTCTCTAATTTACCTGTAGTCTTCTAGATCCAGCCCAGGATACTGCTTTGCATTTAGTCTTTGCATTTCCTTAGCATCCCCTAATCTCCATCTATTTTAGTCTTTCTTTGTTTATTATGATTGTAACTGTTTGAAATAGGACTAGTTAGTTAGGTATTTCACATTGCCACCAGTAGCAAGTAATAGTCAGTAAAGCTTCCAAATCCTACTAGTTAGATTCTTGCAACATTAACTTTTATGGAAAATAAATAAACACAGCCTTCTCTGTAAAATACCTGACTAGTGCTGAAAGTGAGTTTCTAATCCCACATGTGGGAGAACGGTTCAGAGTAGAAGAGCAGCCCTCTCTTTTAGCTGCACTCAACATATTTTAACTGACTCTTATTTGTCATAACACTAGTATGATCAAAGAAATGGAACTACCACAATAAGCCTTGTTTAATAAAGATCTACTCCAGAGTAAATAGGAACAGATAATCTTTCTTAAGTCCTGGCTGCCAAAATGGAAGGAGAAACTAGCAAAATAGGAGGAAGTGAAGGGGAACTGGAAAGGAGATCAGGGATGAGGATAGGGTAGGGAATGGATTGGAATACAACTTGTCTGTATAGAGACTATCAGTAAACTTCAAATCCGTCATGGTGCCCTATGAAAACAACAAAATAGAAGCTTGATAGGAATTGAAAGATGGATAAACAAATTGGGGTATATCTCAATACATTGAAACACTACCCAGTGATAAAAATGGATAGATTGTCCATAGATACAACATCCTGGATGAATCCCAAGGGCAGTATGCCAAGTAAAAGCAGCAACAGAAATTTCATGTAAAAAAAGCCAAAACCTTAAGGACAGAAACAGATCAATGATTATTTGGGCTGAGAGTAGAAGGAGGAGACTGGACATAAAGGAAGTGTTTGAGGTAATGAAAATGTACTACAGAACAAAGGAAGAACTTTTTCTTTTCTGTTTTATTTTAAAAAAACAAATCACTGTGAATTACAAAGTTATTCATGGTTGAGTGTCAGGCATACAATATTCCAGACAGATATTCCTTTCCCAATATCCCATCAATATCCCAGTGCTCCTTCTACTATTCCCCAGTCTAACTAATGACAGGCACTTTTTTGTTTTCCCAAAGGGAAAACTATCATATCTTGGTGATATGGGAAAGCTACCATATCTTGGTGATACTGCAAAAGGGGATAAAAAGACAATTGTAATGAAATTTGTTTTAAGTCTTTTGTTCAGAAACAAGGTCATTGGCTCAGACTTTGGCTTGGGCAAAAGTACGCATTCAATTTCTTTGTTTGTTTTTTTTTTTTCTTTTAGAATATGAATACGAAGCTGGCAAACAGGTTCTAAAGAGGTCTGACTGCGCATGCTCTCTGGTTCTTAAACACCTGAAAAGAATCTTAAATTAAATAACATTGTTCTTCTAAAGTAGGAATTTTTGTCATGTTTTATAAAGGATGTTATGTATTCAACTTCAGTGTTCTTTTTATTTTTAATAAAAACAGCTTGTTACCTTAAATGACTAGGGCATTTGATAGGATTGCTAAGTGATAGGTTTTGCTTCAATAGAGGGTCTTTCCTGTTGAAATCCCAACTATTTACCATAGAAGTAATCAAACATGCCTATAACTGATGATTATAAACTATGGAAATTCTAATATCTGGTAGGAACAGATATTTTTGGATTAGACGATCTTTCAAAAACTTTAATTCAATATGTCATAAGCATATGTGTGCTTACTCAGTGCCTATTTCAACTACAAGATCCTGGAATGCAGTGCCTGAAACAGTGCTTAGGAGACGAAGTCATGAAGCAGTTTGGTGCAAACAGCTAGTATAAGCAGCATCCTATTTGTTAGTTGGGTACATTTATAGAATGTTATTATTGTGGAGGAAATTTTCTCCTGTATGTATGTTGTTTATTATACAAAACTGCATCCAGACTACTCACCAGAAGATATGCCTTTCATTCTGATCTAACATTAACTCTGAGTTTCCAAATATGACTATTCCATTAGAGTGTCATTCTAAGTGAAATAAGTCAGAAAGTGAGGTAAATAACAGATAATTTTGCTCATATGCAGAGCACATAAAAACAAAGGGATTAGATAATTTCCATTGTGAACAAAACTCTAAGACATGATCAATAGTGCTGGGAACAGAACAGAGGTGATTCAGGGATGGGAGAGGGAAGGGGTTAGGTGATATTGGTGGAGAGATCTTGAAACACTGGTAGAGGGATTGTATAATAGTGCAAAAACAAAACACTGGCTCCAATACTTTGTAATTTATGGTACTTCCATAAAAACAAAAGCCAAACAAAAAATAAAATGAGACCATTTCAGCACCACTATGTTATGACATTCATCCACTGAGATATGACTTTCAAAACTAGAGACCAAGTGCTGAACTGTAATTTTACTAGAAAGAAAAATAATTGACTTCATATCCAAATTGCCTGCCATAGACCCCTCCTGAGAAGAAGATTATGCAATTAGTGGTAATGGAAAGGCTAAGACTTCTATAAAGAAAGCAAACAAAGAATCAGGTTCTTAATGGTAAATACATTTTATTTTATATTTTAGATGAATTCTGGAAAATATTCTTTCTGAAGGATCTCTATATAACATCCTATATAGTATGTCCTTAATAAGCAGTCACTAAGTGAATGAATGAATGAATGTTGGGATGAATCACATTATTCTTTTCTATTTTGTTTTTTTTGTTTCGTTTTTGAGCCATTCCCGGCGGTGCTCAGGGATTACTCCTGGCTATCTGCTCAGAAATCACTCCTGGCAGGCACGGGGGACCATATGGGACACAGGGATTGGAACCAACCACCTTAGGTTCTGGATAGGCTGCTTGCAAGGCAAACACCGCTGTGCTATCTCTCCGGGCCCGAATCACTTTATTCTTAGACTCACAAAATAGAAGATCAATTCAGATTTTCAGTGCACCTAACTCTGAGTTCATTATTAAAGGAAACTCCTAAATGAAAAGGGGAGACTACTTTTTTTTGGGGGGGGTTAAGGTGAACAATTGTCCCTTAATATATCTTTTCCTAAGGTACCTGTATGTATTTTTTCATATTTTTAAATTTGTATTGGTGTGAATTATGAGTTACAAAGGTATTCAATATTGTTTCAGGCATATTCTGTGTCAACACTAATCCCTTCACAATGTCCACTTTCCTTCACCAATGTCCCCAGTTTCCTTCCCTCCTTCCAGCCTGCCTCTATGGCAGATACCCTATCCCACCCCATCATTATACCCTTCCCAAATTTAACCATACCTCATCTTCATCCCAGTGGCAGGCTTTCTTACTGAGACTACTTTCCCTTCTCTAACCTATTTTTAAAGACTTTAATTTTATTTATTTGTTTGGAGGCCACATCTTGGTCTGCTCAGTGCTGTTCTTGGTAGTCAGAGGACCATGAGATGCTGGGACTCAACTCCAGATTTCCTATAGGTTTTCTATAGGTACACTATCCTTAGGCCCTGGGCCCTAAAATCATTCCAAATTATAAAAAACATATGCCTTTATCCAGTTGGATAAACATGGATGCATTTGTAAGAATGTTTCTGATATTAGGCAGCTTTCTCTTCATACTTCAGTGTGTATTTTATTGAAACAGATAAACTCAGGGCCTAGAAGTGACTCAGTGGATGAAGAAGTGTCCAAAGCAAGTGTAAAGGCATGTATTTAATGGTAGGTGTTGAAAATATTCGGAGGGAATCATGACCACACAGTTTGGGATACAGGGAGAAAAAAATAAAATTTGAAAAGGGAAACTTTCACAAATATAATATCAAGATGTGGACAACAGAACTGTTAAAATTTAATTAATCTAATCTATACAATCCATTGAAATTATGGTAGTCATTAATGCCACTCATACAGACTTGAGAGATAGCACAGTGGTAGGGTGTTTGCCTTGTACTCAGCCAATCCAGGACAGACCATGGTTCGAATTCTGGCATCCCATATGGTTCCCTGAGCCTGTCAGGAGCAATTTCTGAGAACAGAGCCAGGAGTAACCCCTGAGCACTGCCAGATGTGACCCTCCAAAAAAATCCCCAATACCATTCATAGATCTTGGATTCCATTCAAGACTAGGCTGCCTCTAGTCTCTATCATTCTGGTATAATCTTTATATTCGTAACTTTATATTTATTAAGGGTACAAGTTAGTTACTGGAATTTCTCTAAATGTATGTCTGATGTTTTTATGACATATATATGCAAGAAATTGTTTTTTTCTGTATAGAAGATCAGTAAGTAGCAGGCTAATCTGTCCCATTGATTAAAATAGCATATCCGAGTATTACAGCTGAATTGTAAATGCATATTCTATATTTATTAATAATTAATAATATTAATTAATGAGTTAGTGAAAAGATATTGGGATACTTTTAGTATCCATTGACAATCTGGACTGAAACAATTGTTAGTAATAAATGGTGATTTTCTAACTATTTTTTCCTTCTTCATTTATAAGTTGTATTTTAACATAAGCAAAACTTTCTATTCTCCCTTTTTCCTGTTTCTGTATGTATGGATTCCAACTTTCCTTAAAGGGTTGTGACTCTTCTGTTATTATTAATTTGGTACTTAAAATCTCTCAGAGTTGACAGTTGGATTCCTTCAAATTGTCTAATATTATTTTGACTTATGCTTATAATTCTTCAGTTCATTCTTTTTTGTTTTTGCCACACCCAGAGTGCTCAGGGATTACTCTTACCTGTGCATTCAGAAATTACTCTTGGCAGGTTTGGGGAACATATGGAATGCCGGGGATTGAATTTGGGTTGGCTGTGTGCAAGGAAAATGCCCTACCTGTACTATCTCTCTGGCCTCTTTAACTCATTCTTTTTTCTTTCACAACCTGATTTACCCATGACATATAGAATCACAGTTCCTTTCGATAGAGAATGGTAGGAAGAAACTAAGGTCTGCCTGATAGGGCGTTCCTTGCTACAGGGTGGCTATTCCATTTAGGATTTCTCTACAAATCTAGGAAAGTTATCAGCAATAGATGTATTCATATACATGTACACACATGTCTATATCTAGCCTAAATTTCATAGAACTCTTTCAATTTCAGGGCACATCGTTGGCATTTTAGTCCTTTTTATATCTGCAACTGCTTCTTCAATTGTGAGAAAACTGTCCATAGCCTAATTATATCTATATGTTTGCTCAATTCTCTCTATAGGTAGGCTACTACCATGCAATTTTGATTACTATCATTTTGTGATAAAGTTTAAAATCAGGAGAGTGCCTTACTGACTTGCATTCTTGCTCTAGTTACAAAGATCCCTGTGCCTCCATATTGAATTTTAGGACATTTTTTTTCTGTTTCAGTTAAAATAAAACAAAACAAAAACACAGAACTGTGATGTGAATTACATTACATTTATAGGTGACTTTCAGTAGTTTCGTCATTTTAATAATATGTATTTCTCCAAAGCCTGAGTCCTTCTATTTGTCTTTAACTTCTTTCGTCAATGTATTGTCATTGCCAGGAGCTCTTTCACCTTCTTGGTTAAATTTATTCCAATTTTATTACTCAAATGCTATTATATTAAAGGAAATAGAAGACCTTTCTTTGTATCTGGAGCTCATTGCTCATGGTTCCACAAGGTTATCCCTTCATGTCTGACCCGCAAAGAAGCCACTGATGTAAAAAATTCAGTTTCTCACGAGGAAATGTCCCTAATCACTACCTTGTTCTAGAAGGCAATTGTGTGTTTGGGATGACAAACAGGTGCAGTCAGTTGGTTTCACAACTATGCGTAAGTCAAATAATGACTCTAGGAAGAAGGGACTTTATAAAATAATTGGGTCATTTAAATGAAATTATATTTCATTCACTAAGTTGTGTTGTTTTTTAGGTTGCAGGCTTTTTTCTAGGACTCACTGGGGACTTTGCTAAGACTAAGCCCAGGTCCTTCTTAGTTCTGGAGGATAGAACTCAAGGGGTGCTCTTCTCTCTCTCTCT
>PVKC010041062.1:0-12248 GCA_004027635.1 Crocidura indochinensis | reverse complement strand
AAATCCGGTTGGAGTTGACTTTTTCTTTCCTTTTTTTTTTTTTTTTTGGTGTTTGGGTCACACCCGGCAGTGCTCAGGGGTTACTCCTGGCTCCATGCTCAGAAATTGCTCCTGGCAGGCACGGGGGACCATATGGGGCACCGGGATTTGAACCGATGACCTTTTGCATGAAAGGCAAACTCCTTACCTCCATGCTATCTCCCGGGCCCGGCTTTTTCTAAAGGCTTAAAAATCTTGAATTTTTTGGGCCTGAGTGATAGTGCAGTGGTAGGGCATTTGCCTTGCACGTGACTGACCCAGGACAGACCTCAGTTCCATCCCTGGTGTCCCATATGGTCCCTCAAGCCAGGAGCGATTTCTGAGCGCATATAACTCCTGAGTGTCACCAGGTGAGGCCCAAAAACCAAAAAAAAAAAAAAGAATCTTGGAGTTTTATGCACTAAAAAAATTATGCTGATTATACAGTACTGGAAGAATAGAAAAGCAAATAAACAGTTGGAAAACTGCCATCTTCACAGTTTTGAAAATAAACCTTCCTACCTTGACCATCCAATGCCATTTGGGGCAAACTATCCACAGGGAAGAAGAACTAAAGACTAGGAGACATGTGGACCCAGCTGACACAAGAAAGTTTCTCAATGAGGGCTTGCACAGAGAAAGACAAGGGGGGAAAAAAAGCATGTTCTGTTGAGAAACTGAAGCCACAAAGCCAAAGTCATGAATCAAATAGAGTGTCTTTGGTTGCACTGGGAAGATGCACACACAGTGGATCTTCAGCCATTTTCAAATCAGACAAATGACCCTCCCTGGGCTTCTATTTAAATTTAGAGATACATCACCTTAGGGAAAAGGGATGTTCCCAAGAGAAAACTCAAATGATCTGCTTGAAAGTAGAACATTTCTGACGTTTGCCTGGCAGGAATACATGGCTCATTGGAGACCAGGGACCTTTCAGAATTGCAAAGCCAGCCAACTCCTCATTGTCTAATACTACTGTCTCTATCCCTGTCCTGATTAGTGTACCTGGGCATTAGTGTATATATTACAGATCCACAGAGTGGTCCCCATAAACTGCTTCTTCACTCCTATAGAAAGGGGATGACTGATGTAGGCAGAAAATCACATGTTTTTATTTAATGCTTTAATGCCATGTTATAGCCTAATGACAGATTCTTTCATGTTATTGTACAGTCATACTCCGGTAACATGCAATCACACTGAGCAGAAGCAGAAATATCAGAGTCCTCTTAAAAAAGACATGAAAAGCTCCCTGATTTTCCCCATTCTGCCTGCCCCCCATTAGAAATGATCAGAAAAGGAGGAATCAAAATTTGCCAATGACAATCTAAAGAAAGTGTTTTTTCCAAAGTGGGGGATGGGATGATCTTGGGGAATACAAGTCACTCCGGAGGCAGTGAGGGGGATGGAGGGAAACTTGTCTGTTCATTTAAAGAAAAAGGGGAAAGAGGACCAAAACTTTTTTAGAAAAGAAGAAATTTTGGAAAGCTCTGTGCTAGAGGGAAGTTTCCAAGTGTGTTCTAACAAATTCTAGAGGTTCCCAGGAGTACAGAATCCAAGAGCATCCCAGAACATTGGACACCAAGGTCACAAGTCTGAAACCAGAGCCTCCCACATCTCTCTTCCCTACAGTCAACGGAGAAACCACACACTGAAAAATTTAAAAATAACTGAACTTTCAAGAAAGAAAATAATGGTTTACATACTTCCTAGGTAATCTGACCCCCCCTGGTTGTTACCTCTGTGGCAATCCCAGAAAGGGGGAGGGGGCAGATTCCCCTTTCTGCATGAACTAGAGCAGCTCAATACCCCCTTTATGCTCTCTGACAGAAAGAATCCAGTTCTGAAATTTAACCTTATCAAACTTCCAAGCCACCAAATTTGTTTCAGATCTATAAATCCTGGGCCACAGGATGCCTCAAAATTTAATAGCCTAGTAGTATCACAGGAAATCTGATGGGAAGTTGCAAAGAAGACCACCAAGCTCAGTGAGCCTAAACAGTAACACAGAAGGTTCAACTAGCACCAACCACAGACCAGTAAATCCTTAGACACTGACTTTAGTAACACTATGAAGAGATAGAACAACTGTTTCAAACTGATCTCTAAGTTGATCTAAGTTTTGATCATTTCTAATTTCCTTTGTGTTGTATGTAACAAACAATCAATTTGTTTATGCCTGCAAGGAGGCAGGTGGTGGTGGTTGGGAGATTGGGGTGTCTGGTGAAGGGAAAGTCATGTTGGTGGTGGGGTTGGGGTTGGGGCATTTAATAATAACTGTATTATGAGCATAACATAAATCATAACATAAGTCTGAAATAACTGTATTATGAGCATAACATAAATCATGATGTTATAGTTAAAATTGGGGAAAAAAACTACGAACTTTCTCTGAAAATAAACTTTTAAAAGTTATATTTCTTGATATGTCAGGGAACAAAAAGAGGCCATCCTAATTACCAAGCTCTTTCTTACCCACAGAGGCAGTGTAGGGATCCTGTGGCATGTGCTGTCTGGGCAGTGCCATCTTGGTAGCAGAAGGATAGGGCCCATAACCCTGAAAGAAGCTGCCAAAGGCAACTGCAAAGCACAATACAACAACCTAAAGAAGAGACAAGAATACAAAGAAAAGTCAATTTCCAGATCCACATAAACCATACTGAATTTTTAACATCTGAATTCCTGGTCAGGTGAGCCATCTGCATTCACAGGTCAATCATTACACCAAGAACAGAAAAGAACCTTGGGAAGCCTTGAGTGTTTCCTTCAAACCCACCATACTAAGATTGGGTAAACTGGGGGAAGAATGGAGACTTGAGAACGAGTATGAGGCAGTTATAACACTATACCCTGAGAAAACTCACCATCTTGGGGCTGGAGTGATAATATTGTAAAAAGGACAATTTGCCTTGCATGTGGTTGACCTGGATTCAATCCCAGACACTCCTTCTAGTCCCCTAAACTCCACCAGGAGCACAGAGCCAGGAGTCAACCCAGAAAACTGCTAGGTGTGGTGCCCAAACAAATAAACAAAAAAGAACTCACCATCAGGCATGTGCCCGTCTGTGTGCCAGCCAGCTTGCAGGTGCGAGAAACCTTGCCCATCACCAATGTTTGAAGCTTCTGCAGTTGCTGCAGGAGAGTTCTGTGAATGTAATAATCCAAGCCATGAAGGGAGTAGGAGGGATATAAAGTCTTCAGGGTTATCTCTGCTCTGTGCTCCAGCTAAGTGGCTTTGTGTTGGAATTTGAACAGAGAACTAGCAGAAAAAGGCAGACACCAGTGCTTGAAGCATCTACTCCCTGGGTACCCACTTCAAGACTAGTCCAGACTGAGTTTTGCTGAGTAAGAGGCAAAAATTCCAAGTTATCCCACATGCCTGGACTTGATTGTCAATCACTGAGATGAGAAGAAAAGGAGAAGGAAGAATGCTTTTTTAATGGCGGGTGATAAAGATACAATAAAACAGACTGGTTTACCTAAGGGATAAGAATCATGCAAGGCATATATCAAGAAAAGCAGAAACTGCTGGTGTTGGAGGGGATGTGGAGAGATAGGAACCTTCATTTAGTCAGTAGGAATGTTATCTGGCTCTACCTCTATGGAAAGCAATAAAGATATTTCTCATAAAAGTAAAAATAGCACAGTGGTAAGGCATTTGCCTTGCATGAAGCCAACACAGGATGAACCCCGGTTCAAATCCCAGCATCCCATATTGTCTCCTGAGCCTACCAGGAGCGACTTCTGAGCACAGAGCCAGGAGAAAGCCCAGAGTGAAGCCGGGTGTGACTACCCCAAAAAACCAAACAAGCAAAAATAAGAATAGAGCCCCCATACGTCCCAGCAATATCATTTCTTGGAATAATCCCGACCAAAAAACACATTAATTTGTCAAGACATAGAAACAAACAAATTTCCAACTATGGATGAAAGGATCAAGAGCCCGTAACACACACACACACAATGAAATACTATGTAGCTGCAAGAAAGGATCAAACCACACAGTGGGCCTCTAAATGGGTAGAACTAGAGGGGATGATGCCGAGTGAACTGAATCATATATATCTTGTAAGAATGCAATATAAAGTAAATTATTTTGTGCCTGAGAAATGGCAGCCTGGGGGTGGGTGGATAACATTGGTGGAGGGAAGGTCACACTGGTATGGGACTGGTGTTGGAATATTGAATAATTAAAATGACTGTATTATTGATGACTCTGTATATCAGTGTTTAAATAAAGTTTCAAACTAGAAAAATTGGAGTCAACATCCCAATTTTCTTTGTACCAACATCTTCTGCTTACCCATGATCCTTTAACATTCCCCCATAGTCCATGCCCTACTCTTCATTCAATCTAGAAAAATGGACCTCTAAGCAAACTACTCCCATTCAGTATTCAGAATCTCTTCTCCTTTCTAATTTCTGGTTTAGATGATTAGCCTGGAGCCTCTTTCTAGTTTTTTCTAGGAGACAGAGATTCCCAGGAAAATAGCTTGTTCCTTTCTAAATGCAGATCTGGACATAACAAACCCTACACGATTGAATGCCTTAGACAAAACATTGGAAGAAGAACCATTTTAATCTGACTGGAATAAGCATAAAGGGCAGTTAAGACAGTAGGTAATATCCTTTCTTTGCATGCAACAGATTTGGATTCAATCCTCTGGATACATTCTCTGAAGCTAAAGGTGTGATCCTTAAGTGCACAGCTAGGAGTCAGACCTGGCATTGCAGGGTTGGCACACACACAGACCTGGCATTGCAGGGTTCACACACACACACACACACACACACACACACACACACACACACACACACTCTCTCTCTCTCTCTCTCTCTCTCTCTTTCTCTCTCTCTCTCTCTCTCTGCAGGGTTGGCCCAAACACACACACAAAGACCTTTATTAGGACTGTGTCTGGCGTGATGGTTTAAAGGGCTAAAAAATACACCTTGCTGTAGGCAAAGGGCCTTAGGTTCAATTCCCACCCATTGTATCCTCCAGGATGCTATGAGCTATTGCTCTGGAGGCCACCAGCACCACAGAAGTGGCCTTTTCCACCAAAAAAAAAATACTAATTCTCTAATTCTTAAAAAAAAAACACACACTAATTCTATGGCACCTTTTACTTGGTATTCATCAGCACATCTTTTTCAAATTCCAAGATAATTATATTCTGAATCCACCACTGATGAAAATGGTTATTTAATGGTCCCTGATTTCTAACAGTTTATAACTCAGCTCTTAAAGATGAGCAAACACATAGTTTAAAATAGTTTTATTTTTAGTTGAAAATGCTGGTGGAAAGCAACAGTGATTTTATAATATGCTGTTTGATGCTGGGTCTCCAACTCAGAGTAGTAAAGGTGAACCAAATGGGAATGTTGTTATGTAAAGGCACCATCAATCAACCACACTTAGTGACGTGATGGAAAAGGAGAAGATTTAGCACAATTTTCCCTCAAGCCAAAAACACCTGATAAACCTTGAGATAGTTACTCACATTAGCACAGCAGAAATGCTCATATTTTTTCCCCATAAAAATAGTGAAATATTGAGGTCTGAGCAATAGCACAGTGGGTAGGGTGTTTGCCTTGCAAGCAGCCAACCCAGGTTAGACCTCCAGCATCCTTATAGTCCCCCAAACCTGTCCAGAGTGATATCTGAGTGTAGAACCAGGAGTAACCCTTGCATGCCAGCAAAAGTAGCCCCAAAAACAAAAACAAAGAAAAAAAAGATGCAATCAGACATTGAATTGAAGGACACCATATGATGAATCTGCAATTCATGCATTTACAGAACTGAGATCTAAGAGGTAAGCTCAAATCTATCTGATATCTGACTCTAGAATTCCTGAATATTCCAACTGTGGAACATCCTATTTTAATCTATCACCTGATGTAATAAATGAGTGCTTTCTTCTTTTTTTGAAATTTAAAAAATCAAACAGTGGCAGTGCCAGGATCAACTTCAAGTCTCACTTTACAACTGAGACACATGACTGGCCCAGCAACAGTCTTCTGGTCTTCTTAGATTCAAGATGTTTCTTGAATCTAATGGTATTAACATCATATCAACAAAACCCAACCAGGAGAGATGACCATTGCTAGATATAAAATGTTTCCTGTTTGTCCTTCTTCTGGCTTATTTCACTGCATACCAATTGACCTCATTCATCTGAGGTACTCAGAGAAAAAAATACAGGTATGGACTGGTAACTACTCTGGGCATGGGATTGCAGAATTGAGGCCAGCAGGCTAGTGAGGATCGGAGGCAGTGAATAGAAAGAATGACAGCATGGACTGGAAGGGTCCTTGGCACTTTGGTAGTGGTAATTATGCATACTAAAATTGGAAATGTCAACACTACTATAAAATACAGCCTAACTGATAATGGCATTAAAAGGCAACAATAGTGGAAGGTCATGGGCACTTTGGTGGTGATGCAATAATAACTTTTATATCTGAACTAAAAAATTGTAATACTATTGCACCATGTTACCTAACCTATAATAATATTAAAAAAGGGAGTGAGGGAGTTCTTACACTGGGCACTGACCAGCAGATGAAAGAGCCACAATGAAAACCAATGCAAGAATAATGAGACACACACCAATGGGGTGTCAATGGGTTAGCCTCTTGCCTGGCATGCAGCCAGCCCAAGGTTCCCTCCTCAGCACCACATCCAAGCCTGCAAGGAGTGCAGGAGTGATTCCTGAGTGCAGAGCTAGGTGTAACCGCTGAGCACTCCTGGGTGTGGCCCAAAGCCAAAAAAATATAAATAAATAAAAGCACATAATAGAGAAATGAGGTCAGGGAGTCAGTTGGCTTTTTTGGAGCATAGAAACCTTATGACCTGTTCCCTGACACCATATGTGATGATGGGATGGCTCTAGGATTGTGAAGCTGATGCATTGGAACATGGTTACAAGCTCCCAAATTTGTCACAGAAACTGAAGTCTATCCAACAGGAGAGTGAGTTCAGCATTAGGTAGCAAATCAGAGAAGAGAATAAGGCTAGATTCCCTTCTCTCCTAGGTAATCTGGCTTCACAGATTCAACACAATTTTGAGTATTCATGCCAACTCTGTCCACAGATGAGAGATGACACCAGGACATTGAGAAAGTTCAGAACCTTCTAGCAGATCTACTGGTCTCAGACACTGTGGTTCTCTCCCTGATACCTCTGGGACAGCTATCCTAGCCTGGAGTACTTAGGAGCTGTCATATCATCCAGTACCCAGATGTGTGAATGGAAAGAGGAAGGAGCAATGAGGGAGTTAAAAAAACATATGCCTGGTGGTGGGGAGAATACGAATCCAATGTGCATTCAAATCTCTCATAAACTTCTTTTATTATTGTATTTCAACTCATCAATAATCACTGCTAATTAGGGCCTAATGAATTATTGGACTTCTGGGAGCAAGATAGTAATTTAGAGAAAAAATTACTCTTAGCAAACATTTATTTGGGCCAAGAGAATTTGCACAACCTGTTCAGTCAGAGTGTCCAACACACAATTGAAAAATGTAGATTCAGTCCCATGGTGAGATGTAAAAATAAACATTGCAGTTGTCCTCATCCAGGTCCCTGCAAAAACAGCCAAAAGGCAGCTGCCAGCCTTGCCCAGAAGAAAGCAGTGCCCTATACTCGGGGAGGCATATCAAAGGAAACTGGGCAAAATGCTCCAAATCATGGGCCAGAGAGGTAGCACAGTGGTAGGACGTTTGCCTTGCACGCAGCCAATCCAGGACTGATGGTGGTTCAAATTCCGGCATCCCAGGAGTGATTTCTGAGCACAGAGTTAGAAGTAAGCCCTGAGTGCCACCGCCGCAGCCACCACCGCTGCTGCCACCGGGTGTGACAACCCCTCTCCAAATGCTCCAAAGTAGTTATGAGTGAGAGATACAGTCTTATAATCACTGGGAAATACATCATCACTCACAAACACAAACACACACACAAACACACACACACACACCTGTCTTTGTATTGGGTATAATTTTTGTTCCTTCTGATCTTTTAAAGGTAAAAAGAGAGAGATACAGATGAGAGATAGCAAGAGAGAGAAAGAAATGAGAGAAATAGCAAAACTGAGCAGAGAGAGAGAGAAAAGCAAAGTCAGTTGTCTGGTCACTGTGTGTTATGCAACAAACTTTCAGTTATTTAATTTACCTTTGGAGCAGAAATCCAGGAACCAGGAAATATAGTAATTCCTGTGACCTCTGTGCCTGCAGCATCAAAATCAGGCCCTGTCTCCAGTTCTCTGAGTCTCATAACACATCTTGCTTGGGAATGCGGTGCAACTGAGTAGGTGTAAATCTGTTTCCTCCAGAGATGAGACTGCTTTTGCTGCCTCCTCAAGGCTCAGTGCAAGTCACAGATTCCCAAGAAGGAACCTTTCATGGGTTATGAAAACAATGGGGAGGTCACCAACATGTTTTCTGATGAAACAGTCAAAGATTGCACACAATAGCTGAGGGCCTCATTCCCAGTAAATACATGTTTGTGTTGAAACATCTGTGTTGGTCACATTCATGATGCTTGTGTGAGGTATTGAATGTTCTCCAAAACGTTAGATGATCACAGTAAAAAAGCATTTGGTCCCAAACACACACATGGAAATAATATCTCAGTGACTCTTCAGCAGCCTCATGATGGGAGAATGAAGCACACACCGCTCCCCCATTCAATCGAGTCAAATTCTTACCTGAATCCCACCCTACCTGAGTGTCTAAGAATTTTTGAGGGTTAGGAGAAGAGACCCAAGAGCATAGATAGTTGCCTCCAAGCCCAGTGAGGAGGGATCAGATACAATATTAATACTAAGATGTGCCATATATTATACACAGGTATTTAAGGAGATTTATGAACTAGCTCAATTACTTTTAAATACTGGGACAGATATACAATATAAGCTTTGAATGGTATGCATTGATTTATGATCTTTTTACTTAATGTCAAAGATTATTCATGGAACTCTGGTCTATAAAGAGAAAAAAAAAAGAGGAGAAATAGCTCCTTTCTCTTTCCAGAAATTTCACAGGGGTCAAGAACTATCTTAGCCTAAGAACACACAAAAATGGAATATTCTAGAAGACTTTCTGGGGCTATAGATTGGGGGGGGGGGATACACCCAGTGGTGCTCATGGCTCACATCTGACTCTACGCTCAGGGCTCATTCTTGGGTTTGCTCAGAGAACTATATACAGTACCAGGGATTAAACAGGGATTACTTCCGTGCAAGGCAAGTACCTCAACCCCCATACTTTCCTTTTGGCAGTAAAATGAGGCAGTAGCATTTAAATTTTCACTGCAATATCACACTGATTCTACTCTATGTTTGTTTAAATTATGTGGTCATTTCTAGTCTGATTTAAGTTCCCAATGATCCTGTAAAGTCTAAAATCGTATCATTTAAAACTTTACTCTTTACTCTTTGGAGTGAGAGCTAATGGAGAAATGAAGAGTGAATGAAAGCAAGATTGAGGTCAGGTTCGCCAGAGCAACAGTTGGGTCAATCATCAATTCATCATCCACCCATCTACCCATCATCTACCACTCATCATCTATCATCCACATAATTTATCATCCATCCACCTATCATCATTATCTGTCATCCACCATAACCCACGATCCATTCATCCATCCATCATCCATTATCTTTCATTCCCCATAACCTACCACCCATCCATCCATTTATCATCCACACCCTCCATCAACCACTATCAATTTATTTATCTACCATCCATCCATCCATCCATCCATCCATCCATCCATCCATCCATCCACCCACCCATCTGTTTCCAAGGTCTTCTGTATAGTAGAAGTCAGGTTTAGCCCATTAAGCCCCCTATAAAGAAATGAGGTGCTAAGAGGCATGGAAGGCCATCAGAGTATACCTGGAGACACAATCACAATGGCTCCAAAAACATTACTGGTGGCCACATCAGTGAGGAGACAGGAGCAGCAGCCCTGTGGTCAGCTGGAAAGGCCTTTATCAGGGATTGGATCGAGAGTTGGAGGTTGGGGGGTGTTGGGTAATGGCTTTTGAGCCACCTAGCAGAGCTCTGGGTTTATTCCTGGCTCTGTGCCCAGGGAACACTCCTGGAAGTGCTTAGGGATCACTCTAGATTATAGGGAATGTGAGCTCTCATATGTAGGACATGAAGACTCAGAATAAGGGAACAGCAAATGAACCATAAAAACAAACTCTGTGATTCAAACCCCAGAACTAAAGTTACAGTTACCTATGGGGTTACAGTGAGTGGGAAGGGACAGTAGTAAAGTGTTATTGACACTATGGGGGTGTGTGGTATAGAGCCTAAACCTTATAAACATTCAGACTCTCACAAATCATTGGTACTTCTGTTTAAAAAGAGCAATCTAGGGCTCGAGCAATAGCACAACTGGTAAGGCATTTGCCTTGCAGGAGGCCATGTCGGGTATTTGCTTTGCAGGAGGTCAACCTTAGTTCGACCACAGCATCCCATATGCTTCCCTGAGCACTGCCAACAATGCATTACACTCCTGAGTGCAGAGTTAGGATAATCTCTGAGAATTACCGGGCATGTTCAAAAACAACAATGGAGAAAATGATAACGATTTTTCTGTTGTTTTTTGAAAACAGAGGAGGGATGGCAGGAGTTTGGGGACTGGAGACCCTGGTTGGCTCAGAGGTTGGCTCCTTTGAAGCAAAGAGAGTAAGTGGCATTTCCACAGCATGCGTCGATGGATCTCTGTAAGTGAAAATGTGTTTCCTGATGGAATCAGGAAGGAGGCCCCTGGGACTCTATCTCATGCTCATCTTACACATTTTCTGAGGGTGTGCAATTAGAGGATCACCTCCACACAAGGGAGAGAGGTGCCTTCACAGTTTGGGCTCTGCTCTGAGGTGCTGGGGGTGGGGAACAGCTTTCCTTTCTACTCCCGGTTCCCATGCTCTCCCTGTTCTCCAGCTCAGCACAGGCTTTCCCCCTGGAAGCCAAGAGGAGGTCCCGGGGGTGATGCAATAAAGGTTCAGAGTGACTTTTTGAACCTAAGCTGAGCACTGGACTTCAGGGCTGAGATGAGGTGCCTCTGGAAGAGTGGATGACGTGGTGTAGGTCATGAAGGGGGAGGGGCACAGAAAGGGTCAGATGTAAAGAAGAACTTTTTATTCAGCAGACCCGTCTTCTCTGCACTATCAAGGCACACTTCCTGTTTCCAGGACCCTCCCTGCCTGGCCTCCTCTGGACGATTTGTCCCAGAAGCAGAGACATAAACACAGGTGTGTGTGTGTGTGTGTACTAGCTCAGCCCTGTGCTTAGTTCAAACACCTCCTCTGTTCTGTGCTAATCAAGAAGAGGGTCCAAAAGCTCCCTCCTTCTCCCAACACCCACTCCTCAGGGCTGGCTTAGGGCAGCAATGACTCAAGGTTGGGTCACCCTGGTTAGGGCAGTGTTCTCAGTGCAAGCAAGCAGAGGTCAAGGTCAAGAGGAGGTGCTAGCAGAGACAAGAAGGAGGAAGAGGGGAGAGGACTTGGGGGACAAGAGAGGACAAGTCCAACATTCCTGCTGTGGCAAGAACGGCTCTGATTTTGGAACTTGCTCCCTCCCTTCAAACCCTGTCTGCCTGGCAGAAGGATGGGAGTAGCAGAAGCACACATCTAAAGTTATGAACTCTATGCACACGTATATGCCCATACAGTCCATAACAAGTCAATTTAAAAACATATCAGATGGGGCCAAGCTATAGCACAGCAGAGAAGGGATTTGTCTTGCAGGCAGCTGATCCAGGGTTCAATCCCCAGCATTCCATTTGGTCCCTCAAGCCTGCCAGGAGTGATTTCTGAACTCAGAACCAGGAGTAATGTCTGAGTGCTGCTGGGTATGGCAGAAATAAAAAAAAAAGTATCAGAATTGGGTACGATGGCCTTAGACCCTCCCTGATTAAGATAATGTAGGGGGAGGGAATGAGGAAGGGAGGGGAAAAAGGGAGAAAGAAGAAAAGGGAGGGGGGAGAGAAAAATAGAGAGAAAAATAGAGTGGGAGGGAGAGAGAGAAAGAAAGAGAGAAAGAGAGGGAGAGAGAGAATACAGATACAATTTAAGTAGAGATAGTACAGGGGATAGTAAGGCACTTAACTTGCATGCAACTGACCTGGGTTTAATCCCCTGCATCACATATGGTCGTCCAAGATCTACTAGAAGTGACACCTGAACAAATAGCCAGGAGTAATCCCTGAGCATAGGA
>PVKC010041061.1:0-12231 GCA_004027635.1 Crocidura indochinensis | reverse complement strand
CACTACTGGCGTGACAATGCGGAAAGCTCGTAGGCAAACACTATGCACTGAGAATGAGGATGATGTTTTGGATGATCTTAAAAATCCCAACCCTCTGTTTAATCTCTCAGATAAGGAACTTAAAATAGAAATATGGAGTATGTTTGTAAAACTCCAAGAAAGCATAGATCCATCAGAACAGAACACAAAGACAGAACTCAAAAAACTCCAAGAAAGCATAGATCGATCAGAACAGAACACAAAGACAGAACTCAAAAAACGCCAAACTGAAATAGCAGGCCTGAAAAACACGATAGCTCTACTGAAAACCTCAGTGGATGCTCTCGACACCAGGGTTTCAGCAGCTGAAGAGAGAATCGGAGTACTGGAAGATGAGATGCACAAAAACTCAACACAGCAGAAGAAATGGGAAAAGAAACTTATGACGAACGATCAGGCAATGGAAAAAGTACTCAAGGAATGTGAACAGATGAAAATTGAAGTCTTTGATAAACCCAAAAGAAACAACATAAGAATCATTGGAGTCCCAGAGACCCAAGTAGAAGATCATCACGAGGAATCAACTGTCAAAGACCTCATCAAAGAGACAATACCAGAGTTAATGACTACATGCAATCAAATTCTGCATGCCCGAAGAGTACCAGCCAAAAGAGACCCAAGGAAAAACACCCCCAGACACATCATCGTTACAATGAAAAATCCTTTAGATAGAGATAGAATACTGAATGCAGCAAGATCAAAAAGGGAAATTATATTCAAAGGAGCATGCCTGAGACTTACGGGAACACAAAAATGATCTAGCCTGATGGATCACAAGTTCAGCCTGATGACATAAGGAAGAAAACGGTTGAGTGTTTTTTTTGTAAAATATATGGTCTAGATAATCTTCTATATCATTTTCTCTCATATGCCTGATAAGTTATGTAGTAGGTAAGATAGATGCCATATGTCTTTCATAATTCACATTCGCATTTGGTTACAAGTAGGTACTTGTAATACATGTCCTTTTTGTAGTGGAAAAGTATGTATAAAGTTGTTAGAAGTAGTTATCTCTGTGTGAAGAATAGTTAAGTGTAAGCACAGAACCTTTCCTTTGTTTTCTCAACTTCTAATTATCTGAGGTTTGCTCAGTCAATAGATGATGTCTTCCAGAGACCAGGATAAAAACCAACCTTGAAAGCTGGCTGACAAAATAGGATTAGGGAAGTTTAAATATGTTACCTTAAAACATATTCAAAATAAATGATTAAGGAAATAAATTGCAATGCTGTTTCAAAAGGAGCTGTGGTTCCGTGCTGCTTCTGTTTTCTCTTCTGGCTGGAATGGGGATTTGGGGGTGACAAATAGGCTGTAGCTACATAAAGTATCTTGAGACCATGAGCTAAAAGCCAGCACTTTTGAGAAGCAGTGTTACAAACAAACAAAAAGCATACAAGCTAGGGTGTTGATATCATAGTGTAACCACAAGTAAGATTGAAACTAGACTGTAAGTCAACTGATTCCACAATACTTAGACTAATATTATTTTGGTCATTTAAAACAACTCAACCACATAAGGGGCACCTGATTCCATGGGATATTCCAAGAGTGTGGCATTTTCAGTCCTCGTGGAAGATACATAACTACAGACAAACAAAATGCTGTAGTTGCCTGCTTCATTAATTTTCTTCTTGACTTCATATTACTTACAGCTAATGTCTTCCTTCTAACAGAACTTTCTAGAGCATACTTACTAAATAATAGCATTGGCTAATGCACTTATTAAAAATAAAGTAATAAACTGCTTTCTGAGATGATACAGTTTGATTTTCTTAATTGGTGTGAATCTATTCTAAGATGAGATTTTATGTTCTCTGTAACAACAAAAATACAAGCCCCAAATTCTAGGAGTTAGGGTAGTAAATAGCAAATGATATGGTAAGACTTAAGACCTTACAATACAGTGTCCTTAAATTTAGCCCTCACTCCTTCATTCACCCTATACATTATCAAGAGATACAGATATTGAAAAGTATTGAGTTGAACAGATTTACACTTAAACTGATGATGTTCTATGTTCTTTGCTGCTGAAACAAATGAAAGAGACAAAATCTAACACAACCTGAGAATCTGATTAAAGAAAGGGCATTTTATGTTTAATTGTGAGTAATGTTATGGTGGTGCTAGCACACATGTGACATGTATTAGGGATAAAAGACAAAACACTGGCTTCTAATAATCAATAAAACTAAGCTATCAATTCACAGAGTTGTAAAGCTTAAAATTATGTCTATGTCTTATAAACAACCAGGCACAATGTTATTTCATACCAAGTAAAATTTTATCTCAATAGAATGATTTATCTACATTTTCTCAGTGATATATCTTCTGAAAGTATTATAAACTCCATTTTTAATCAAAAATACTTTATCAGCCTATATGCAATGTTGCACCATACAAGCACTGATATCTTCTAATTTTATGGAATGCTACATATTATTTACTACAAATCTTCATGTTAAAACATTTTATATTACAAAGTCATCAACTTTGTAATGTGCATTTGTTCAGGTACCCAAACAAGTCCTTATGAAAACAAACTAGTTACAAAGCTCTCAACTGAGTTACATTTGCTAAAAGTCATTGGTTTGGAAGAATTTTGTCCCAGAATGGACAATATTATGGCATACACAAACACAGAAGTCTGAAGATATGATTGTATCCTCTTCTCATGGATCATTTACAAAGAATTTAGAGCATGTGTTTCCCACAATTCATTTTTCTTATTTTTTCAGTTTGATGAAAGCATACTATTGTCAACGATATTTAGCTCATGATTTGGTGATTGTTTCAATAATATCAATAACCTGCATGTCAGCTGATACAGTTAAAGCACGAATTAGCATGCAGACTCTGAAAATTCCAGCCACATGGACTCTGGGCACAAGAGAGATATAATGGGACCCACATGATACTCTATTAAACGATGAAACATGTGACATTAACTAAAAACAGAAACACATCAGCATATATGCCTGAGGAAGTTTATGGCATTAACTCCTAAACATTAATTTTATTGTAGTGTATGAGGAACTAATTAACTGAGTTTCCTTTTTTTATTGGAAGCGGAAATACTGTTCAGAAACTGATGAAAAATAAATACAGCATATATTAAGTTTATTAAGCTTGGCTCATCTACTTCTATTTATTTAAGCTAAGCTCCTGTGGCAATTAAATATTTCAATCAGTAACTTTATATGGCTATTTTATTTAGCACATCTCTGAAAAATTAATCAATGTGTTAAAATGCAGAATGAATATGTGAATATATTTCTAGTTTCATTCAGTCAAGCAGTGACTAAATACATCTTCAAAAACCACATGATCTTTTCAAACAAGAGCACTGACAGACATGAGAAAAATGAGGACCGAAAGGCTTAAAACTTGGTGATTATAATGAAATAACTAAGGTTTGAAATTATATCTACATAAAGCAAATGTTTCCATCAGCAAAGCAATACTTTTTTTTAAACAATTATATTTTTCTCAAGAAGAGGTCATTTAGATATGCACAATAAATCTAAATCTTTTTTAAAAATACTGTCTGTGGTTTCTTGGTATTATCTTCAGTATTCTCACTTACAAATAACCTCAGTAGACAGACACAATGCTCCACACTATTTCAAATTAAAACCTTTCAAGTAATTCTTTCAATTAGGTAAAAGGAGTGATATTAATCTATTTTGAATATGAGAAAACAGAAACTCAGAAACTTGTACTAGGAAAGTCACTCTAAGTGATAGAATAAGGCAAAACTTTATTGTCTATTCCTAAGTTAACTCTCTCCAATTGTAGTTGTTTGTACTTACACACAGGTTAAACAAAATTTAAAAATGCCTGAAGTCATTAAACAAAATAATTAATTAGTATAAACATATGGATCAATGGTTTATGCATATAATTTGCACTCAATTTTATGCATGCAAGATGATTTTTATAATATTTCGTTCTGTGGTTGGTAATATGAAAGATGAACAAGAATAACTCACTAGTTGAAGATATTCAAGACAAATATATTAATCCAAAAGTTTCAAAACTCTCTTAAATTCAAGTACCATTATTTTATATTCAAGACAAATATATTAGTCCAAAAGTTTCAAAACTCTCTTAAATTCAAATACCATTATTTTCTCAGCAATTTTCATGATACCACTAGGAAAAATGAAATGATAATAACTACATTCCAATAAGTAATAAAGACCAAGCAAATAAAATAATTTCCCTAAATGTTAGTTACTCTTTAACTTTACAATATCCCAAAGCTAATATTAATAGCCACACAAGTTGTTTGTTTGGTTTAGTTTGGGGACCATACTGACTGTGCTCAAGGCATACTCCTGGCTCCATACTAAAACATCAATCCTGGTAATGCTCAGGGGACCACGAGTAGGGCCAGGGACCAAATTTCAAGAATATCCCATTTATGAGAATAAATATCATAGCTTTGTGACATTCAGTTCTATACTCTAGGTCTGAGGATCCCAAATTTGATCCCAAATTTGCTGATCTCCTTTCAGAAAACAAACACAAACTCCTCAGCTTTCTTCTAGAAAATTACCTCCCTGCCTCCAGGGCAGATATCACCTTCAACCCCACCCACTTCGAAACTATTACTTTAGGCTAAACTATCACCCCAGCTCATTTACAGTGGTTGATTTTAGACTAGATCTAGAAATCTGGTTATTTTAATGATCTGGCTTATAGTGGATGTTTTTAATTCCCAAGAGCAATCTTGCTAAAAATTCCTAAAGCATCTATTACAATTATAAAACTAGAATTCTCATACCTAAACAGAAAGGCAAGGAAGAGGACTTAGTCATTAGTAGCTAGACAGAACCTCCTCCTCTGCCTACTATAGACAAACTCAAGATGTACAGTTAACAAACAGGCTTAACACAAGCTATTTAATTCCCAGGAAGTGGCAGTTATTTTGGTGGTGGGGGGATAGTGGGAGGTAAGGGGTTGGAGGAGTGATTCTGAGAATGGGGAGTGGGAGCTCAAGAAACTGGCAGTAGGGACAAGAAGTGATAGCACACAGCACTTCGGTAGGTCATTTGCCTGTTTGCCTTTCAGGAGGCCAACCTGGGACAATTCCATATAGTCCCAAGAGCCTGCCAGGAGAGATTTCTGAGAGCAGAGGCAGGACTAACCCCTGAGCACAGCACATTGTGGCCCAAAAACCAAAACCAAAACCAAACAATAACAAAAGCAGTGACCAAACTCAAGACATCTGAAACCCCACCGTACTGCAAAATTCTCTTTAATGAGTAAATGTTGATCTCAAATCAAAATTAAACATTGCAAAATTTTCTGAATTTTGGTGTTTTATCTCTGATGTGCAAACAAATCTGGATCTTCCTACAAATAGACACCTGTCAGATGTCAGTAATGATTACATACATTGCTGCACTGGTGAAAGAGGGGGGGTGTTCTTTTTATGACTCAAACCCAACTACAATCATATTTGTAATCATGGTGCTTAAAGATATACTTAAAAAAAAGATGGGGCCGGGCGGTGGCACTGAAGGTAAGGTGCCTGCCTTACCGCGCTAGCCTTGGACGGACCGCGGTTCGATCCCCCGGTTCCCATATGGTCCCCCAGGCCAGCCAGGGGCGACTTCTGAGCGCATAGCCAGGAGTAACCCCTGAGCATCACTGGGTGTGGCCCAAAAACAAACAAACAAAAAAAAACAAAAAACAAAAAAAAGAGAGAGATTGATATTGGAACATTGAGTGGTCCAACTGTATTATGAACAGCTTTGTAAACCAATGCTTATATAAAGTTAAAAAGAATAATAAAATACAATAAAAAATTTATTTGAGTTTCAACAGTGTTTCTGCTACACTGTAATGAACATAAAACCACATGCAAAGCAAACTTTCTCCCTGCTATACTATCGCTCCAGCGACTGACGTTTCTTCTTTATTTAGTCAGTTTGTTCTGAGATTTCTGATTACACTAAATGTTCTTATGTTTTTTGATGAAATATATTTTAGTGTTGTTAGTCAAAGACTGGGGAAGAAGCTCAAACAGTAAAGTCCTGAATATCATCAACGTTAGCCCTGGTGTTTCAAAGCACGGGGTTTTGCTGAAGATCATTGCCGTGGTTCTGTATGGATATATATATATATATATATACATAAATATAAGTATGTAAAGAAGTATTTATATATATAAATTTATTTATTTTATAATTTTATTTATATAAACATATATCTATATATATTTTGTTTTTTATTTTTGGGTCACACTCAACAGCGCTCAGGGGATACTCCTGGCTCTATGCTCAGAAATTGTTCCTGGCAGGCTCGGGGGACTATATGAGATGCCGGGATTCCAACCACCATCCTGCTGCATGTAAGGCAAATGTCCTACCTCCATGCTATCTCTCCAGCTCCCTGTATAGATATTCTTAAAGAGAACCCTCAACATCCAATAGGTCTTTGTTCATAAAGTTTACCAGCCAAAATATTTATTCATGTGTGAGCATAATTCATCTAACTAAAGAGAGCTTCTTTTGTGAAAACATGACATGGTAATACAACCTATGGTTAGATATATCTTGCATATTTAAAAATAAACATTCCCTGTTGAGAATAGTTCTAGAACTTCTCATTTTGTTTAGGTTGCCAAGTTACGCCGTCTAAAGAGTTATATCTTTCATGACTATAATGATAAAACTCACTGGAGTTCATGCTATCAGCAGTATATCTTTCATATTTATGTGAGTCTTCTCCATTGAGAACTATGTAAATATTACTTACATGAAAGCAATTGGGAACCAGAGAAACTGCACGTGACAGACACTTTCGAGCATTAAAAAAAGAAGGTAAAATTGATTTCCCTACTTCCTTCTTTTCTTTTCGACAGCGAGATGAAGAAAGATTGTCTGATTGTTTTACTCTAACTTAACTCTTCATCCGAAATGACTCAACCTCAGAATGTCAACAAATGTGGCACTGTTCTGGCCAGGAACTCACTGCTTCTTAGTTCCAGCATTGGCATAATGCATATTTCAAACTGGCCAATAGCTGCAAAGTTTGCATTCTATTTTTATTTCCAAGGTTACAAAAGAACTTATCATTTCCACTTGAGTCACTGGAAGCACGGTAAATGGTAATATATACCAACAGGGAGAGTTTCTCCATGCCACACTATGTTAACCCTGGCCAAAGGCAGTGCCAACTCTGTCATATGGAAGTGAAGTAAATGTGTTCTTGACCTGTTCCTGGCTCATAGTTATGCTACTATTCAGGCTGAATGTGGTTTTCTTTTGGTTTAATACAATAGTTGCCCATGGGACATATTTGTATATTGCTAAAAAAAATTCTTCTGGTAAATATAAATAGTCAATATGAGTTTATCATCAGTTTAGTGAGGGAAGTGATAATTTTTAAAACTGTCTTTTTTTCATGCTAGCAGGCATATTTACCAAAACCACACTGGCAGTATGTTTTTAAAAGAAAAATAAAACATCTTTAATTGAAATGAATTTATGGCAGCAATAGAATTTAACCTTCTGTTCTTAGAATTAAAACAACATTAAAAATATAATCCTTAATGATAAAATATGTTAATATTTCTGAATGAGTCCATTAAGAAAATAGAATGATGTGGCAAATAGTATTAAGCAGTTGAATTAAAGAATAGAGTTGAACAGAATCTTCCAACTCCGAAAAGCACAAAACAAGAAAACTCTTTGATCAGATAGAGAGCACAGAGGTTAAGGTGCTTATCTTGCATGCATTAGACTTTGATTCCTGACACTTGGAATAGCATACATTCCATCAAGCACTCCAATCACCATGGCCTAGATGTGACCCAAATCCTCACTCTTTCCCCAAAAGATGATGATGCATAGAAAGCACTATAAAGGCCCCAAAGGTAAAGTATCATATGAGTGTGAAATTTCAGTCCCTGGGTTCAGTTTACTTTACTCTGGACCAGGGGTCCTCAAACTTTTTAAACAGGGGGCCAGTTCACTGTCCCTCAGATCGTTGGAGACTGGACTATAGTGAAAACAAAAACTACGAACAAATTCCTATGCACACTGCATATGTCTTATTTTGAAGTGAAGAAACAAAATGGGAACAAATACAGTATGTGGCCCGCGGGCCATAGTTTGAGGACCACTGCTCTAGACTATTATAATAATCTATGTATTGCTTATGGCTTTGAACTTATAAAAATTATATTCCATTTGTCCAATATTTTATAGAGAAAGATTTAAAGACTAGAAATAAATGCAAAAATATCTAACATCTCATAGGAAACAGAACCACTTTCTAGTAAAGTTGAATAATTTCTTATCAGTAAATATTCTAGCATAAAAATGATAATCAGATGATTTATAAATATAATGAACCAAAATTAACTGGAATTTATAAAAATATTCTATGTGACATTTAAAATAATATTTATTTAATTTTCCCATGGTGTTTTACTTTCATTGCTGAAATTAATTTAAAATATTTGTTTTAGGGGTCGGGAGGTGGCGCTGGAGGTAAGGTGCCTGCGCTAACCTAGGACAGACCACGGTTCGATCCCTCGTTTCCCCATACGGTCCCCCATGCTTGCCAGAAGCAATTTCTGAGCATGGAGCCAGGAGTAACCCCTGAGCAGTGCTGTGTGTGACCCAAAAAACAAAATATATATATATTTGTTTTATCACTTAGAATTTTATTTAATTCAAACATATTTTATTGATTTGTCATTTATAATCCTATAAGCACAGTTTTACATATATGGATGATTAAGTATTTGCTTCTTCTATATTCTTCTTAGCCAAGCAAATGATATTGCTGAAAATATTCATTTTAGGAATCTAGGTTCATCTTGGAATCTGAGGTGTTGCTACTTTATCAGATTATTCTTGGCAATTTGCTAGTTAGATTTTAGGTAAAAAAAATTCTAGATTGTTTCTAATAGCAACAAATATAATTTAAATTTGTATAAAATAAAATTAATAATAATACAAACATTTAAAGTTAATAAACAATATACGGGGCCAGAGAGGTGGTGCTAGAGGTAAGGTGTCTGCCTTGCAAGTGCTAGCCAAGGAAGGACCGTGGTTCAGTCCCCCAGCATCCCATACGGTTCCCCCAAGCTAGGGGCAATTTCTGAGCACTTAGCCAGGAGTAACCCCTGAGCATTAAACAGGTGTGGCCCGAAAAAAAAATAAAATAAAAGAAACAATATAAAAATTTATTTGGCAAAACTCACAAAACAAAATCTCTTATCTCACTTGTAACAAATGTTCATTTATTTATTAATTTATTTGTTTAATTAAAAAATAAACTGAACCTAAAGTTTAGGTATTACATTTGATCAGATAGAATCAGTATCTGCCCTCACAGAGATAAAAAAAAAATGGAAAGAAATAGAACGTTACAGAAAAATAAAAAAGAGCGAGAAGCAAGATAAGGCAATGCTAAGATAGGAAGCTCTCCCTGATCCAAATTGGAAAAATTTCAAGACACCAAAGAAAGTGGAAACTGCCAAAGCAATTAAGTTCGGGTCAAGAAAGCTTATAGCTTGGTTAAGAATGCTAAGTAGGGGCCGGGCGGTGGCGCTGGAGGTAAAGGTGCCTGCCTTACCGCGCTAGCCTTGGATGGACCACGGTTCGATCCCCCGTGCCCCATATGGTCCCCCAAGCCAGAAGCAACTTCTGAGTGCATCGCCAGGAGTAACCCCTGAGCGTCATTGGGTGTGGCC
The DNA here is from genome assembly GCA_004027635.1 of Crocidura indochinensis. NCBI lineage: Eukaryota > Metazoa > Chordata > Mammalia > Eulipotyphla > Soricidae > Crocidura > Crocidura indochinensis. The sequence goes on along the minus strand of PVKC010041061.1, from coordinate 2,477 downwards.
CAAAAACCAAAAAAAAAAAAAAAAGAATGCTAAGTAAACTAGCAAGAAATTAAACTACAAATATAGGCAGAAGTCAGATAACAGAAGAACAACTATTCATGTTAGGAATTTGTATCTGTATTAAATGTCAATGTAAAGCTTTTGAAAACATATTCCTATCATATCCTTGCAAAAATAAATTAGATGTGAAAATTATACTCGTATTTTTAGAATACACTCGAAAACACAAGTTATAAAACCGAATTATAAAGAACTAGTATTGGCTTCAGAAGCACAGAAGTCATCTAAAAACCCTTTTAAATACCAAGACAAATTCTTTTCTGCACCTTCTGTGTGATTCCACTTGAAATTAAATTCTAGCTAGGCAATCTCATTTTTTGCTAACTCAGGAATATTAAATCCCCAAATTCAAAGCTTTTCCCACCACCCACTCCCAAGTGAAGAAACCAGTGGGACTCACTACATCCAGCCTTGTAGCTGAAGCCAGGAGGGAGAAGGAATCCTTGCTGAGCGGCTGCAGCCAGTGTCCGCTGATCAGGAGGGAATACGGGGATCATTAATGGCGGCAGTTGACCTTGAACCTGCTGAACATGATGGAGAGAATCAAAGAGAAGAAGTTCTGATGCTCAATGCCATCCCACCCACCCACTTTAAGATACAATCACATCATTTATTCAACTCAATATATGACATATAAGTTGCAGAAGATTGGGTTAGAGATCGTCACCTGTGATCTGAGACAAGAGAGTCAGAAGAGTCTATAATAAAGAGAGGTTAGTTGACCCTTTGAGTTGGTAATAACTTTCCTATATGCTGTTCTTGGTATTGATGAATGGGCCACTTCATCATAAACCTTTTATTTATTATATAGATGTATAAAAGTTAAAAAAGTCATGCCTCAAATTCTCCTGTAGATTATACCTGTCAAAACTAATTCTATCTTCAAAACTAAACTGGCATCATTCAATTTAACTTGGGTTTCATTTCTCTATTCAATGATGATCTTAATAACATTTAAGGCTTTAAGTTCTTGAATAATAGAGCTGGGAGGTAGTGTAGGGCTACTAAGATACCTTTAGTAACTGAGTCAAAAGACAACTGACTTGGGGGCTGGAGAGATAGCATGGAGGTAGGGCATTTGCCTTGCATGCAAAAGGATGGTGGTTCGAATCCTGGCATCCCACATGGTCCCCAAACCTGTCAGGAGTAATTTCTGAGCATAGAGCTAGGAGTGACCCCTGAGTGCTGCCAGGTGTGACCCAAAAAAACCAAACAAACAAACAAGACAACTGACTTATGATGACTAATAGAATAGCAAAGCCAGGATTCAATAGAGAACCTCAAATCCTGGTCTGAACTGCATCTCCAACTTACTCTTTATGAAGCTATTAAACAAACCCTCAAAACATATGACTGTTGCTTTGTTTGCCATCCAGGGGACATTCTTTTATTTTCCAGGACCATTATCCAGGACCATTATCCAAGAATAGTGTTAGATCAGTTAGATCAGTGGAATCTCTACCTTCTTTGAACAGATTAGAAATTTCTAGAATTATCATCTAATGCAGTCACGCCTGCCAGTATATCACTGTAATGGCCCCAAATGTCATATTTCCACCCAGGGAAAGCAGCTCTGGAGCAAGGGTTACTGCAGGAAATAATCCAAAGCTGCAAGTGGAATATGCCTGGCCTAGAAGCAATCTGTCTCATCAAGAGGGGGCAGAGAGAGAGAGAGAGAGAGAGAGAGAGAGAGAGAGAGAGAGAGAGAGAGAACTGCCTGCAAGACTGTAGTTTTTATTGAATATGGAGACCACCCCTGGGCAGAGGAGTAAGGACAGAGCCAGTCCTGTCCAGGTTTGCTAGCTGCATGCTAAGTAGGAAAATCTCTATTTTGTGTAAAACTAAGTTGTAAGCAAACAAATTCAAAGAAACAAGGGATCATCATCTTCATTTGGGGTGAATCAAGTTATAAGTTGTAAACCAACTTATAACATGCAGCAGGTTGTTTTTAACTAAAATACCTGGAATTTTTTTCAAATACAATTTTTAAACAAGATCTCTCTAGTGTATATGATTAAATATCTATCATGGAATTACATTTTAGGATCATGTTAGAAGTCAGGCACTTTATTCTCTCTTACTACTTTTGACACACATTAACCTAGTTATCCTGGAAAAACATTTAGAAAACAATCATTGTGAACAAGAAACTGCACTGAAAAATAGAGATAAAATAACAGACAAGAAAACTAAGTACATACATTCACAGAAATTTAGACTATAGAGCTAATAACGGTAAAAAAAAAAAAAAGTAAAACCAATATGCAAAAGTCTAATAGTACCCCTGAACACTGACTCTGACTCTGACTTGTTTTTCCTTTCTCCCAATGACAATGTCCATTCTAAAGGCATTTAGGATGCAGACAGTTATCATCATACTGTAACAGATTACCTTCTCCAAGCTTCTTCAATCTTCC
>PVKC010041060.1:0-12215 GCA_004027635.1 Crocidura indochinensis | reverse complement strand
GGGGGGGCTACACCTGTTTGATGCTCAGGGGTTACTCCTGGCTAAGTGCTCAGAAATTGCCCCCCTGGCTTGGGGAGGGGGACTATATGGGATGCCGGGGGATTGAACCGCGGTCCTTACTTGGCTAGTGCTTGCAAGGCAGGCACCTTACCTCTAGTGCCACCTCGCCAGCCCCAGGCACACTATCTTTTGAAAAAGAGACTTCTATTATGGAAATTGTAGGCAAAAAATAAAAAGAGGTGGGTAATTAAACACACAAGAACATGGTATGTCAACAATAAGGCTTGGAAATAACATAAAACCTATTTTAAAAATAATAAAATAGGAGCCAGAGAGGTAGGGCACGTTTGCCTTGCACGTGGCTCACCTAGGATGGACCGTGGTTCGATCCCCTGGCATCCCATTCCCATATTGTTCCCCAAGTCAGGAGCAATTTCAGAGTGCAAAACCAGGAGTAACCCCTGAGTATCACTAGGTATGGCCAAAAAAAAAAAAAAACCAAATAAATAAATAAAATAAGGGGGACTCGGACATAAGCCATAAGTGATTGAGTACATGCCTAGAATGTACAATGTTTTGAGTTTGATCTCTGCATTACACAACTACTTCAATACCATTAAGTGGGATCCTGGTGACCCCAAGTCATGTTGGACTTAAGCACTGAATTCTCAGACCTGTAGGACTCGATTATACATCAATAGATCTGGAAACCTGCTAACCACTTAGAGTAATTCCTGTTTAAAAAAATGAGCAATGATCAGACTTGAACAATAAATCCAAACCCAACTACAACAGAAAGGACACCCAATTTACAACAGGCTAGACACAGAAGGACCACTTATACTAGCAGCCCATTGGGCTAAGGAGGGGCAATATGGGATGCATGCTGGTAACAGGGGTGGAGGGAGGACAACATTGGTGGTCGGAATGCCCCCGATTCAATGTCACTATATACCTGAAATACTACTGTGAATGATTCGCAATCCACTTTGGTCAAAATAAAAATTATTAATATAATAAAAAAGAATGAGCATGAAAAAAAAAACATGAGCAATAATTGGCAGGTAAATAAATAAAGATGGAACTAAATATCCAAGCCAAAGTCATTAACCATAGAATCAAGAAATCTAAAGTTTAACAATCTAAACTCAAAGGGCCCACTGGCAGGCCAGGGGGCAAAGGGTGGTGGTATAGGATGCACTCTGGGTTCACTGGTAGAAGGAGGTTGACATTGGTGGTGAGAATGGTCTTGACTCACTGTATATCTCAGAAATTCAACTATGAATGATTCTGTTGATCACAATTGTTTCAATAAAATAAAATTTAAAAAATGAGTAATGACACTAAATAGATTTCTTCCTAAAGAAGATGCAAATATTGCTAACAATTGTATTGAAAAAGTACTCAACATAATTGGCCAACAGGGAAATAAATCTGGAACCATAATATGGTACTGTTTCATGCATGTTAGAATGGTTATAATCAAAGACAAATTAACAAGTATTGGCAAGGATATGGAGAAATTAGAATCTTGACACACTGCTTTTGGGAATGGAAAATGACATAACTACTTTGGAACATAATCTGGCAATTTATCAAATAGTTATGCATGGAATTATTTTTTGATTCAACAATTCCATTTCTAATATATGCTCAAAAGAAATAATAACAGGCCTACACAAAAAAATCATACCCCAAACAGCATTCTTAACAATAGTTAACAACAAGAGTAATCCAAATTCATACTGACTGATAACTAGATATGTAAAATGTGGTCTATTCTTACAATGGAATGTTTGGCAAGAAATAATAATGAAATATTGACACAAGATTAGAAAATGAGCAAATTTTGAAAACATTATCTTAAGTGAAAGAAGTCAATTGCAAACAACCACATGATTCTATTTATAGGAAATTTTCAGAGTAGACAAACTGGCAGAAAGTAGATTAGTGGTTTCTAAAGGCTGGTGTTTGGGGGCTTCAGGAGGAAATAAGGAGTAAGTACTAATGGGTATTGGGTTTCTTTAGGGATGATGGAATTTTTCTAAAATTAATTGTGGCAATGATTTCACAGTTCTATGATTATACTAAAATAATTAAATGGTATGCTTTAGGTATATTAAGTGAATTATAATTCAAGAAAGATATAAAATAAGGAATTTTCTCAAATTAATGAAGTCTAATTTAATTTGAGTTGGCTATAAATGATAGATAACTATATTTGTACTTACTGTGACACTGCACTGAATGAATCATATGTTCCAGTTTATTTAATTGCTATAACATCTCTATGAAGTGAAGAGATTTATTGATCTTCCTCCCAGAGACCAGAAAATTGGAATACAGAGAGATTAGGCAATTTCCTTGAAATAACACAGCAATAAGATATGAGGTAGTGGTGCAAAGATTTAATATTCAGGCCTGGTTGGTGATCGAATTCACTCTTTCTCCATGTTCTTTCTCAAAACTTTTATTTTTTTTTCAAAAGTTAACACAATCACATATTTCAAAATATAAAATGTGATATAAAAGGAATCCATCTTTCTTCATTCACCTTCTTCCGGTTCCCTGGGTGCAGCTTGTATTAGGATCTTGTGTATTAGTCAGTATTTCCTTATGTAAACAAAACACATACAGAGAGACATTATTTTCCCTCTTCCTTTTGCAAACGTAGCACACACTATACATTATACCTCGCTTTTTTGGCTTTCAATGGCATCTCTGTGATCCTTCTACATTGCTATTCTTCATTCTTGTGCTTATAGCTTTGCAGAACTCCAAACAGCCTGAACACACCATCATTTATTTAATGTGTCCTCTAAAGATGGACTTATTTTTTTCCTAAACTTTTTTGAATACAAAGAATAAGCCTTATGGTTCAAAATCACCTTCACAAACAAGAAAGAATGCACAAGAAATGTAATCATAGAAAAAAATTCCTTCCTATCAAAGTTGGGACACTTTGAAGGTAACAGCACTCATTTAAATGTGTTAGTTGGGAAAAAACTTTTTTTTTTTTTTTTTTTTTTTTTTGGTTTTTGGGTCACACCCGGCAGTGCTCATGGCTCCATGCTCAGAAATTGCTCCTGGCAGGCACGGGGGACCATATGGGACACCGGGATTCGAACTGATAACCTTTTGCATGAAAGGCAAACTCCTTACCTCCATGCTATCTCCCGGGCCCCGGGAAAAAACTTTTAAAGCAAAACTAATTGTATTGCATTCGAGTCACAGTGTGAATTATACTTCTTAGGAAAGAAGATCAGGATTTCTCAAAACTAAGTAACAGTGTGAAACTTTTGCACTTATTAGGCATATTGCTTCCTAAATTAATATTTATATGATATCAAATATTCAACACCAAATTACATATCACCACTATCATGATTTTCCATATGACATGTATGTTAATCCAGTCAGTTCATTTGTGTAGAAAAGAATTTCAGTTGCTATTATAGCAGACCTAGTCCCAAACTACTTTAAGCTGACCCCAGCTGTTTTTAGAATTCTACTATCAGTCAGAATAACAACTTATCTTTAAAAAAAATGAAAGCAACACTTTAATAAGACTATGGATTTTCTAAGGGCTGCCTGGCAAAAAGTGAGTTTGAACATTTAACATGTAAATGATAAGAAATAAAACACTAAATATGAGTGGAAGCAAAATATCAAAGAGCTAAAGAACATTATTCTAAAGGTTATAAAAAGAAAGAATTCAAACTACATTGCTTCTCAGAGATACAGAAAGTGACAACAACTGAATTGAAAAGGCTGAGCTTAGCATTACCTCCCCAGGACACAAACATATATTTAGCTTAATAGATTTGAGCACTATCTCAGGAAAATCATATATATTATGAATCTACAGGAATGAAAGCAGTATAAAATGATTTCATAAAGCAAACACACTGTGGACTTATAGTAGCACAGGAAAAAAGGGAGTCGATGGCACATGTGATGAGTTCAGTCTAATCTATATATCATCACAGGAAGAAAACAAAAGAATTGCAGAAACCTTAGACATCAAATAGAGCCTGGCAGAACTCAGAATGGAGGTGGAAATAAAAAAAAATGTGTGCATTTTCTGATTTTTAACTATAATGTCAAGCCACACTAGAAAATTTGGGAAACAGGAATAATTATATATGCTAAAAAGTATACATAAGTTCCTAAAAAAGACATAATTAAATATTAGTGCTGTCATTCAAAATCATTTTATTGGTAGGTATGCCATTTTACAAAATCGAGCCATCATAAAGAAAATTTTCTTCAGATATTTCCCTCAACTTTTATTTCTTCTTTATTTTTTTTATTCTTTGGTGTTTTGGCTTTTGGGTCACACCTGGTGGCACTCAGAGGTTACTCCTGGCTCTGCACTTAGAAGTCACTCCTGGTAGGATCAGGGGACCATATGGGACGTGAGGATTTGAGCCAGGTCTGTCCTGTGTTGGCTGCGTGTGAGGCAAATGCCTTACTGCTGTGCTAATGCTCTGCTCCCAACTTCTATTTCTTCCTTTAAATTTTTTTAATTTTTCTTTTTAGGCATCGTGATTCATAAAGATTTCTTGCATTTTAGGAATTTTTTTTTTTAATTCAGAAACCACACTTTCCACTAGAATGTCAACCTCCTTCTACAACTTTCCAGTACCCTACTCTCAGTCCTCCAAACCTGAATTCTCCCTAAATTGTTCTCAGTTCTCAGTTTCTGTTGCCTTTGAGTTTTTATCATTTCATTACTATGTTTTATATCCCACAAACAAGGAAGATTATTCTTTATCTGTCCATCTCTTTTGTCTACTATCACTCAGCATGATGCTTTCCAGTTCCAACCATATAGATGAAACTATGTTTTTGTCTTAAACTCTTACTAGTATTCCATCATGTTTCTGTGTCAGTTTCTTTATCCAATTATCTCTTTTTGGACACTTGGGTTGTTTCTAGATTACTACTTTGAGTAGTGCCAAAATGAACACGGGAGTGGAAATGTCTTTTCTGAAGAGAGTGTTTCAGTTTTTGGGTTAAATATACAAAGAAGTGGATTTGCTGGAATTATATGGAGATTAATTTCTAGCTTTTGAGATGTGTCCATGCCATGTCCTTTTAAGTATCTTCCCATGTTGCAATCCAGTCTTTTTTTTTTTTATTTTTTTTGGGGGGGTCACATCCGGCAGTGCTCAGGGGTTACTCCTGACTCCATGCTCAGAAATTGCTCCTGGCAGGCACGGGGGACCATATGGGGCACCGGGATTCGAACAGATGACCTTTTGCATGAAAGGCAAACGCCTTACCTCCATGCTATCTCCCGGGCCCCATCCAGTCTTTAAAATATAATATTAATGGCTATATTACTTTGCATCTTATAAATTCAAGTAGAACTATTATTTTAAGGGAGAAAAGCATGAAATTGAAGAGCTTTCAGCCAGCCCGAGGTCTCCCCAAATCAACTTCTGCAATGTTTATTGACCAGATTCACATCCATAACCAGGAGTGGGAGGGTAGAGTGACAGACAAAAGTACCTATGTCAAGCAAAACAATCCTAGATGGGACTTTACATCTCAAAAGGAGTGGGTAAAAGAAAGAGGAAGCTGGCAAGAGTCTTTGTTTTGACTAAAGCAGAGTCTGATCTCTGTGTATAGCAACATCACTTCTTTTCTGTTTGTTAAACACAAAAAATTGAGATGGGCTAAATAGGTCATGTTTCATTATTTTTCACAAGATGTGGGAATCCCAGATGAGAGCTTATTTATAATAGTGGTAATAGTGTCTGTTATGCTGCATAGGCGCAGTAAAAGTTGGGAAAAATTTTAATCTAGATTAATTTTAATCTAGATTATATTTAGAGCAGAGTAGCCTTTTCCAGGAAACAACCTGTATAACTATGTAAAGGCCTTCAAAGAGCTTCAATAGATCAGTTTGCACATGTTAATCTTTGTGCATTTGTTCAGCTAAGTAAGATGTGCCAAAGAAAAGTCTTGGGAGAAAAGAAGCAGTAATAACAATTCCCTTAGTCATGATGTGGAGAACTTTGCCCCTCTCACCTCACATTCCAGCCACCCAATAGGAAGTAACAGGATACCTTGTGTGAGTAACTGTAAGTTTCTGACTTCTTCTCGCACCTTCAGCTGGAGCACCTGTTGTAAGATGTGCTGCCGGAGATTCTCATGAGTAATCCCCATTCTCTCAAGCTTTTTGTCTGTAAGTCTCAGCAGAGCTCGCCCTGTAGAGTTTCAAGAGAGAGACAGTAAAGTCAATGAGAAATGGCTCGAGAAGAAATTCCATCTTAGATCCTGTCAATCCTGCTGTAACAAAATTTTCATCAAAACACCTGACACTAGAATGAACTCCTTTATTCTTGCTGATGGGAAAGGAACATCTGTATGAAGAGAAGTCTCAAAAGTTTACAAAGAATCCCAATTTCCATCCTATATTGGCAGCTCCCAATTGGTCAAAGTATTGTGTTAGACAAAAATAAATGGGGGGGGGGGCAGGCGGAGAGATAGCACAGCAGTGTTTGCATTGCAAGCAGCAGGTCCAGGACCAATGGTGGTTGGTTCAAATCCCGGTGTCCCATATGGTCCCCTGTGTCTGCCAGGAGTTATTTCTGAGCAGACAGCCAGGAGTAACCCCTGAGCACCACAGGGTGTGGCCCAAAAAACAAAACAAAACAAAACAAAAAAAGTACAAGGTAAAATCCAAATGAATTAAAGAACTTGATATCAGACCTGATACTATAAGGTATATAGAACAACATGTAGGTAAAACACTCCATGACATTGAGATAAAAGGTATCTTCAAGGAGGAAACTGCACTTTCCAAACAAGTGGAAGTAGAGATAAATAGATGGGAATATATTAAGCTGAGAAGCTTCTGCACCTCAAAGAAATAGTGCCCAGGATTCAAGAGCCACCACCATGTAGGAGAAACTATTCACCCAATACCCATCATATAAAGGGCTAATATTCAAAATATACAGGGAACTGACAGAACTTTACAAGATAAAAAACATCTAATCCCATCAAAAAATGGGGAGAAGAAATGAACACTTTGATAAAAAAGAAATACAAATGGCCAAAAGGCACATGATAAAATGTTCCTCATCATGATCATCAGGGAGATGCAAATCTAAACAATGATGAGATACCATCTCACACCAGAGACTGGCACACATCACAAAGAATGAGAACAATCGGTGCTCGTGAGGATGTGGAGAGAAAGGAACTCTTATCCACTGCTGGTGGAAATGTCATCTAGCCCAACCTCTATGGAAAGCGATATGGAGATTTCTCCAAAAAATTGGAAATTGAGCTCCCATTCGACCCAGCTATTCCACTACTAGGGATATACCCTAGGAACACAAGAATACAATACAAAAACGCTTCCTCACACCTATATTTATTGCAGCACTATTCACAACAGCCAGACTCTGGAAACAATCAAGATGCCCTTCAACAGATGAATGGCTAATGAAGCTGTGGTACATATACGCAATGGACTTTTATGCAGCTGTCAGGAGAGATGAAGCCATGAAATTTTTCTATACATGCATATACATGAAGTCTATCATACTGAGTGAAATAAGTCAGTGGGAGAGAGAGACGCAGAATAGTTTCACTCATCTATGGGTTTAAGAAAAATAAAAGTCATCTTTGCAACAATCCTCAGAGACAATGAGAGAAGGGTTGGAACTTTCAGCTCACTTCATGAAGCTCACTACAAAGAGTGGTGATTGCAGTTATAGAAATAACTACACTGAGAACTACCATAATCATGTGAATGAATGAGGGAAATGGAAAGCCTGTCTAGAGTACAGTTGGGGGTGGGGTGGGATGAAGGAAGATTTGGGACATTGGTGGTGGTAATGTTGCACTAGTGAAGGGGGTGTTCTTTACATGACTGAAACCTAATCACAATCATATTTGTAATCAAGATGTTTAAATAAAGAAAAAAAGTTTAAAAAATAAAAAAAAATTAACCTGGGAATTTGAGTTACAGATTGTAGGTTTTCATGGAAACAAGGCTCTTCTTTGAGTGATGGCTCTAAGGTTAGGCTACAGGAGCCCATATCACTGAAAATCCAGCTGAAGAACCAGATGCTCTAACTGGGGTTTTCGAGAACTTCCAACAGTGTTTAACCCTTGCAATGACAAATTAATAAAAGGTACATTAAAACTTCCACTTTTAATCTGTAAGCATCAACTGCCCTAGTATAACCTTGGAGCTGTGGGGTTCCAACTCTGGCTTGTGGAAGTGATGTCTTAATTTAATCATTTGACGTATGGTAAAGTCAGCCTTCTAGCAGAGCTGATGTGAAGAGAAACAGAATCAATGTGGCCATTTAAAACAAATGAAATGAGTAGCCTTGAGTGTGAGTGCCTATAGTGTGCAGAAATCCTGGTCAGCCAGGTACTGCTCAGCCCATTTATATATATGAAAGGTCTTCAGGCTTCTCTTGCAATGTTCTAGAGTACATCTTGGATGTTCCATCAGATTTCCCAGTATTGGACCTTACACATTTAAAAAAATTTTTAAATGATTTTTATTGTGATCAACGTGGATTACAAGTGAATTAAAGTACATAATGATATTTAATCAGGGGTATTCCCACCACCAGTGTTGTTCTCCCTCCACCCCTGTTCCCAGCATCCCCCTCCTTCCCCCCCCCCCCAATGGACTGCTAGTATAACTGGTCTCCCTTCATAGTCCCTTCGTTGACTATGAGTTTGATACTTAAGTCTGACCAATTTTCATTTCTACTCAAAGTTCATACAACTGTTTGATTCTGTTACTGTCTATTTCCCCCCTCACCTTATGAGGTAGAACAAAATGATTCAATTTATGTGGTTCTGTTTGAAAAAAAAAAAAGAAAGAAGTCAATGACTTACTTTCTACTTCTTTTCATATCATTCCTAATCTCTGGGCATGGGTATTCTCAAAGAAATGGTGAATCTGAAAAATGAACTCCCAGAATAGTCCTCTATAACTACTCTACTCAGTCAGATACTGGTTTTGGAGTTTAATTCAGAAAGCAAGGAAGTTGTTTGTCACTTTTGTGAATAATTCAATGCCCAATAACAAGCTTTTAAAAATATGTCCTGGATTTACCAACAGTGTATCAAGAAAATCTCTTAAAATCCTTAGGGATGATTTAAATATCTTCTAATACCAACGCACAGACCAGCCTTGCTCTTTGATGTTCTCAGAATTTGACTGTGATTTCCAAAGTTGTGACCTTCTGTAGCCGGAAGTGTTAAGGTATTGGTAAGAGAGAGGTTTTGATCCTAAAAGTCTGCATTGAAGAATAGTGCCAATCAGCCTGTGAGGGTTTAATTCCACTCAAAAGAATTCAACTTCTTTGATCCTAAAACCCTCTAGCCTCTGTCTTTCTGATGGGTTCAGGTGTGAAGACACAGTCCTATCAAAATGGCTATTTCCTACTAGGGAGGGCTAATTGTATCAGTCATAAGATACAAGCTATAAAATCTCTATCAATTAAAAGTCTGTGGATATTGGCAAAAATTGAGGATACAAGCACTTCTTATATAGAAACACTCAGCTGTTCTAATTGTTTTACCCAAGTAGTGACAATACAGACATTAGCGTTGTGATGGTTTCTATTGTTAAAAAGAAAAACTGAGAATTACAGCATATTTATAACATGAGAGCTTTCCTTGATACTCCCAACTATAATATATGAGTTGTGGTTTATTTTCTTCTGTAGGAAACTACTAAAGTCTCTTTTCAGTAAAAATAAATATTAAGGATATGTATTATACAGAGGAACTTTCTGACAAAATGAGTTTTAGAAAGTATTATGACCTACATACAGGGCATTATGGACTGAATGGGATCTAGATGGTTTCTACAGTTCCATCCAGCTTATGGTTCAAAAATTCTTCATAGTACTTAGACCCTTTCTGAGTAAGTTTCACTTACTATTGTTGACCATAAAATAAGTGTCTAAATATATTTGGTGCCAATTTGTATAGAAGTTATTATTGCTTGATAAGAAGTAAATGATCACATTTTGTTTGCACTTTTTTGTCTCACTTTTTTTTTTTTTTGCTTAACATAAAAATCAAACTGGTAATTTGTAAAACACTTGAGGTATGATATACAGAGAAGTCAATCTTGGAGCTTTCTGACAAGGCTGGCAACTAATTTTTAACTATTTACAGGTGCATGAAAAATCCTAAAAATAAAGTCAAGTAAAGGAGCCCATAATTAGGTAATCCAACCTAGTATTAGTATTAGTATGGTAAGACTAAGGGACATTTAACCCAAGATATAAGAGTAAGTATTAGGGGTTGGGGATATAATTCACAGGTAAGGCTATCCTTACCTTAGAACCCCAAAAGATCTCCAAGTCTTACTAGAGGTATTCCCTGAGCACAGAGTTAGGAGTAAGCCCTGAGCAATTCCAGATATGTTGCCCAAACCATAAAAAAAAAAATAAATCAAACACACACAAAAAACCCCAACATCAAACAAGGCTACTAAGGTGAGAAATAAAAAAAAATTAAACACCAATAAAGAAATAATGACTCAAATAACCACATGGCCAAAGCAGATCACTATCTGAGATGGAGTGAGAAAAAAGGAGTCTTGGCCTAGCTCTTATACTCCCCACCTTTACACAAAGCAATGCCTTGGCCATTGTATCAGTTGTCTCAACAGGGAAGGAGAAGATGTAAAAAAACTTTCTTAATGAAGGAATCCCAGAAATTTCCAGATACTTAAAATATATATAAAATTTAACAGGATGCTGTGCTTTCATGGACTCACAGGCTCTATCCAGGACAAACTCTGATCCTACTGCAGGCCTTTATATCTTCATCAAACATTTACTTCATTGTCTGACATTGTTTTGTGTGGAGACCACTGGGATGACCTGCTTCCAAAACTTTCCATGAAGTGTGAGAGCAGGCCATATACAGAAACAATGCAAAAGCAGACAGAAAAAACAGGGCTATTGCAGTTTGGCAGATAAATGCTTCTGAAGAGATAAACTGGAATAATAAAACTGAAGCCACTTGAGCAATGGCAGAAAATCTACTGTACTTAGGGAAAAGAATAAGAGAATGAAGACTGATGAGGTGGAGGTAGGGAACATTTAAGTGCCAAGATAATCTTCCTTGTAAGCCTGTGGTTAGTGAAGTCATGAATCTGATCCTGGCCACTAATCTACATTTTCTACTGTGATCTCAACTCTTCTCTTTGGAATCTTTAGAACAACAGGCAATGTGAGTGAGTACCTCAACTAAAATATGCAACCCCACAACTGAAGTTTGTGAAAGAACTCTAACAAGAAACTTTAGGAAATCACTTTTATTTATTAATTTTTTTGTTTTGGGGCCACACCCAGTTATGCTCAAGTGTTAACTTCTCCTCAACCCACATTCAAACTCATCTCAACTATGTTAAAACACTTTTATTCGACAGTTACTAAGAGTCGAGAGCTTCACATAAATGACCTTCTTTTCCATAATTCTTTGAAGATACTAGTATTATCTATGATTTATTAAGAGCTACCACACACAGCTACAGGTCATATTCTTAATATACTATAAACATGGGTATAATATCCTTAGAAGTCATTCTCATAATTACTTCCCTAAACTATTATCCAGAATTCTTCAAGCAGATTCTGGCTACTCTTCTGCTATCTTTTGCCAATTCTTACTGGAATTACTCCAGAGATGAGAGTCTGAGGGTAGAGGAATAGCCACTATATTTAAGTAAAGCCATAGTGTGACCAGGTACCATGCTGTAATGGCCTACAATTCTTTAGTTGTCACTTAGTATAGGATAGGAAACTGGTACATTGAGTGGAGCAGCTGTTAAAAAGATCCATCTTTTTTCATGATAGAATATTTATGTGGATCCTGTGTACTCTTCATGTCACCTGACTAGGAAGAGAAAGAATGTAATCTCCATGACTGAGGGAGAGGCTTGTGTATTTTGACCATCATAGCTATTCACTACTAGTATGATGCTACACTTCTATCTACTGGAAGAAGGTCCATATTTGGCCTGGGATAGGAGCTGTTCTACCTCACCAGGTGAAGATAATAATAATAATAACAACAATATTGACATAGTGACAACGATCCTTGGCCAGGAATGCAGCTCAGTGGTATATAATTCTTTGCTTATATGAGAACCAGACTTGATTCCCAGTAAACAGAAAACACCACTGCTATTATTCTTTAGTTCT
>PVKC010041059.1:0-12158 GCA_004027635.1 Crocidura indochinensis | reverse complement strand
GTAAATATTTTAGGCCTTATTATTGGCTTGGATGGTGGAAATGGAGGCCTCTGTCTGCTATCCCAGGCCACGTGGCTCCATCCTCCATTAATCAATGGGTCTGGGGTTCAGGAAAGCGATGGGTAGAAATCTCACTAACAGGCAAGCTTCAGGAAGTAACAGCTTTATTCATCTTAGCCACTACAAGTGTGGCATACATCATAACCTTTTAAGCAGCTAGCCCTGCATCTTAACTTGTCTCAGCCAAGGCTCTGGACCAAAGACAAAAAGAGCTCCTCCCCTCTGGATCAGAGCCCTTAAGTACCTTTCCCAGACCCCTCCCAGGAAATGGGCAGGGTCTGCAGGTAAAGTTATAGGTCCTTTCCGGTTCCCAAGAACCTGCCCATAAATGGGCGGATCCCAGGTACTCCGGGATGGAGCTACATCTCCTCCCTTTTTTTTACATAAAGACAAAAGGTATAAATTATGTGGATTTCCTGAACACATTCTTGTATCTTTTCACTGTGTGGATTATTTTCTGCAGATCTCTACAACTGGAACTGTTCCCCCTGACCTAATCAGACAGGGGAATAGGAACTTCCTTTCCTGTCTGGGAACTCAGTGGGAATCAAACCTTAACCAATCTCCTAGAGAACGTGACATTTCATTGACTTTATTTTTTCTATGGCTGCATAGTATTCCATTATGTATACATACCACAGTTTCTTTAGCCATTGATCTATTATCAGGTGTCTGGGTTATTTCCAGGTTCTGGCTATTGTAAATAGTGCTGTAATAAATATAGGTGGCAGAAGGCCTTTTCGTGATGTGTTTGTGTGCTCCTAGGGTATATCCCTAGGAGTGGTATAGCTGGATCCTATGGGAGCTCAATTTCCAGTTTTTTAAGGAATCCCCATATTGTTTTCCATAAGGGCTTTTCCATAAGACAGCATTCCCACCAGCAGTGAATAAGAGTTCCTTTCACCCCTTGTACCCACCAGCACTGATTGTTTTTGCTTTTTGTGGTGTGTGCCAGTCTCTGTGGCGTGGGATGGTACCTTATCATTATGTTAATTTTATCTCCCTGATGATGAGTGATGTAGAACATTTTTTCATGTGTTTTTTAGCCATTTGTATTTTTTCTTTGAGGAAGTGTCTGTTCATTTCTTCTCCCTATTTTTTAAAGGGGTTAGATGTATTTTTCTTGATAAGTTCTGTCAGTAACTTGTATATCCTATATTAGCCCCTTGTCTGACAGTACCGGATGAATAGTTTCTCCCATTCTGTGGGTGGCTTTTGTATCCTAGGCACTATTTTCTTTGAGGTGCAGAAGCTTCTCAGCTTAATATAGTCCCATCTGTTTATCTCCTCTTCTACTTGCTTGGAGAGTGCTGTTTCTTCCTTAAAGATGCCTTTAGACTCAATGTCATGGAGTGTTTTACCTATGTGTTGTCCTACATACCTTATCATTTCAGGTCTGATATCAAGGTCTTTAATCCATTTGAATTTGACCTTTGTGCATGGTGTTAGCTGGAGGTCTGAGTTTACTTTTTTGCAAGTGGCTAATCAGTTATGCCAACACCATGTGTTGAAGAGGCTTTCCTTACTCAATTTTTGATTTTTTGACCTTTTATCAAAGATTAGTTGATTATATGCCTGGGGAACATTCTCTGAATACTCAAGTCTATTCTACTGATCTGAGAATCTGATGTCTTTATTCCAATACCATGCTGTTTTCATAACTATTGCTTTGTAATACAATTTAAAATTGGGGAAAGTAATACCTCCCATATTCTTTTTCCCAAGGATTGCTTTAACTATTCGTGGGAGTTTACTGTTCCAAATGAATTTCAGGAGTGTTTGATCCACTTCTTTGAAGAATGTCATGGGTATCTTTACATTTCAGACATTCTTCTATTTAGTTCTCCCTTTGCCCCTTTTCTTTCTTCAGTGGGTGTTGTAGTGAAGACAAGAAGTCACATGTATGGTCATGGTGCTCATACATTTAGCAGGAGGCCCTGTTGGAGTTGCATACTTTGCTAAGCTGTGATCAAGCTTGGGGTATATAAAAGCAACAGGCATCCAACAGGCTTCATGCTTCTTATGTTTAATCTTGTGTTTTAGTCATGGAACCATTTCCTGGTCCAGCTCCACTGCTCCTTTCTGGATTTGTTTTTGTTTAGGGGCCACAACCACTATGTTCAGGGATTACTTCTGGCTCTGGACTCGAGATCATTCCCAATGGAGCTCAGGGAACTAAATATGGGGTACCAGGGATTAAGACAGGCTTGGTCACATGAAAGGCAAGTGCCTTGCCTAATATAATGACCCTCAAGCCCTCTTTTCTTAATAGAAAAAAAACCATCCCTGGGGGTTAACAGATCTAATCTCTTCTTTCTAGGAGTTTGTTACCTTAAATGTACACTTCCTCCACCACACACACACACAAAGTAGTTAAGGAGCAAACCATATTTCAAAGTAGATGCTAAAACTATATTTGAAATGCATTATTTCGCCAGGAAAAAATGGACAAATAGAATTCACTGGGTTGTTGCTCAGTGAAATAACTATACATTGTTGAAATAAAACATTGAACCCTCTTAGCACATGTTATTACTCAAGATTTGTTATTTATTTCCCTATTGTTAACCAAAAGGGAAAAATCACTTCAAAATCACTTAGCACAGTAGCTTTATTTTAAAACAAAGGAAACTAGGTTTGTGGCTGACATCTCCAGGAACTGTTTGGAGCCAAGGCAGGCTGCCTCCCCCCTCACCTCTGTACATCTAGAAGTTTCAGCAGTCATGCCCATAATCCAGAGCCCATGATCCACGCCCCTGCCTACCCCATGCTGCCAATGCCATAGATTCATCTAACTCTCAAAAGAGGCAAAACTGGCAGCAAAAACTAATGCATGTATCTGTTTTACAGCTGATCACACTGTTGGGGTTGGGGCAAGTCCCACTTCCTTGCTGAAGCCCTGACAACTACATACATAGTCCCACCCTAAACTGCTACCAGGCCAAAAGCCCAGTTTCACCACTTTTCCACTAATCTTTGCAGAGACTACATGGTCTCAAAAACTTGAAATATGCTGGTTTTGTTGCTGACATCTCCATGGATTATTTGGAGCCAGGCAGGACTGGCTGCCTCCCCCTGTGCCACTCTCTATACCTCCAGAAGTTCTGGCAGCCACACCCAGGTCTCCATATGAGCTCATCAACCCAGCTTCACAGATTCAAAGTCCTGGACCACAGTACTGACTTCTCAGTAGGAATACACCAAGTTAGACATGAGATTATCACAGAAGTCACATAAACTCAACAAACAAAACCAACAACAGGACACTCAACTAGAATAACAGCTTAGTAAACCTTCAGACAATGGCATAACAACACCATTGCGAGATATGACAATTTTCACATTTTTTTCTCTTAATGAAGTTTTTTTGATAATTCTAATACCATTTAATTGTACCAAGCAATTTTAACTTGACCTTTTATCAAAGATTAATCCTAATCAATTAATCCTACTTCTAAGGGGCAGGCTTTGGGGGAGATTGGGGAACTGGTGACAAGGGTGAAGGAAATGTTACTCTGGTGATGGGATTGGTGTTAGAACATTGAATGCCAAAAATAACTATATTATAAGCAACTCTCTAAATCACAATGTTTAAGATAAAGACATGTAATCTTTTTTAAAGGAAAGAAAACTGAGGCCCAGAGAGATAAAGCCATTTACTGGAATGTACAGAGCTAGGAAGAGGCAGAGCTAATAACTAAAAGAGGGACAGTGCTGTTCTTTGGATTTCTTGGAAAGTGATTGCCTAAGCTTTTTCAGGTTCCACATTGCCCCTCTAAAATGAGGCCTCAGAACAATGGCCTGAGGTCATTTAAATGACCAACTACAAGCCCCCCACCTAGGGTGATAGGCACATTGGTCTGTTTTTAGCCCGGAAAGCCGCTAATGGCTCTTACCATGCCTCTCCCAGCTAAGGCATATAGAACCAAAACATTTGCAGCCTCAGGATTCCCACCCACTGTTCGTAGATCAAACACAAACAGAAACAGCGGGAAGCCGGACCATCTCTAACTGAGAGAATCAATATCAATGAAACAGACAAAATCCCAAAACCTCAAAATAATGAAAACAAAGATATCCAAGTAATAAAATCTGCTAGCATCACAAAGACGACACAACTCCCATCTCAGCTGGCTCAAAGCAAGTGTCCATTAACAAGGGATTAACACAAGGGAAGTACACAACCAGTCAATAGGAAATGAAAACATTTCACACGTCTAGTCTAGTCACATTGAGCTGCTCGGATTATGGGTGAGGGTGTGCGGAGATGATGTGGTTCTGACTACAGAAAAGGAGTACCCAGAAGCTATCAGCTAATGCTCACAGTTAAATATCCCACGGGACCATTTGTTGGAATCCAAATTTGGAACAGATGAGCTAGAAGATTAAGCAAAGTACTGATTAGCTCTCCCTTAAGTATGGCGCATCACGATTTTCAGCAGAACTTTCCAAAGGAAATTTGCAGTATCTTGAAAAATTTGTGTTTTCGTTTCTAAATTCCAGAGCTTTGGGGGGAGATGGCAGAAAGGAAAAAAAAATCCAAAATGTTTTGGTTTATCCTAAAATAAATAAAATGGCATTTCCCATGTGAGCATCTTTTTCATTGTGAAATGTCAGTTTAAATGAAATCAAAAGCAAATATCACAAATGGATACCGTTAACAGGTGGACTTAAATTAGTACAATGATCCATTTTATGATGGCTATGATATCCTAGCAAATAGCTGAGTGAGTAGTTCATCAGGTTGAATAAAAAGAATGCTATTTGTATTTAGTGCAGCAAAAATATCCCACCCCAAATACGTTTTTGTCCCCAGGCCAGGGGCGACTTCTGAGCACATAGCCAGGAGTAACCCCTGAGTGTCACTGGGTGTGGCCCAAAGACAAAAAAAAAAAAAAAAAAGGTTAAGTTCATGAGAAGAATTCAGAAAGCAGAAGAAAGGTCACTTTTGAAAAACACTTAAATATAAATCTCTCCATTCAGAATCTCCCAGAGAAAAATTTCTCAATGGAGAAGGCAAAATTTAATTCTGTCTACCTTGTTTTATTGTGCTTCCCTGAAAACCTTCCTATATTTGACCTACTCTTTCTTCCTCACAAATTCCTTGCATTAGGCATTAGGGGGCTAGAGGGATAGTACAGTGGTAGGGAGTTTGCCTTGCACGCGGTCGACCTGGTATGGACCTGGGTTTGATTCCAGGCATCCTATATGGTCCCCTAAGCCTGCTCAGGAGTAACTCCTGAGCACCTCCAGTGTAGGTTCAAAAGCCAAAAAAAAAAAAAAAAAAAAAAAGTAAAGTAAAGTAGAAAAGTACACACATCTTAAGAGGAGATAAGGTGATACCAGGCCCACAAGGACCCAGGGAGCCATATGCTAACCACATCTATTTAATTTGCATAACTGTAGGCGGGTGCAAAGATTTCAGATAAAATGGATTTGTTAATAATTAGCAACTCAAAAATATTCTCTTTCTTTTGTTTTTGGATCACAACCAGCTGTGTTCAGGCTTACTTCTGCCTCTTCACTCTGGGACCACTCCTAAGATTACTTCTGGCAGTCTCAGAGGGACCATATGTCATGGTAGAGATCAAAACTTGATCAATGGTGTGCAAGGTACTTTCCATATCTGTTGTACTATGTTGTCAGTTTGAAAAGCACTCAGTTCCCCGAACACACCTATTCTATGTGATATGAACTACAGAAGTACTTTAGTCCACCTATAGGCTTTAGTTCTTTCTTCTGCAAAACAGAAATTTTTTACCAATTCTGGAGATTTGCCATGAAGCCTACGTGGCATATTTAAAATTCTTTAGCCCTACACCCAATCAGAAACAGAAGCATTTGTTATTTTTAGGGTTGTTTGTATCAGTATTACTCCCACCCTCATTATTTATTAATAAAATTTTGATTAGTTGTTTTTCCTTTTGTAAAATATAAAGCAGCAGGCAGAGTCAAGCTTTCCCTTGGAAGGGACTAACTTTTAGGCAAGGTGCTGATGTCACATTGGGGTAAAACCCAGCTGATCAAACTCGGGTTTATAAAGAATCTTGCCCTATAAAAATAAAATCCTGTGCTTAGAGCAGTTTGCAAATCATCAATATCCCAAACTGTCTCCCTCTGTTCGTACTTAAGTAGATTTTTCTAGCTTGGTGCTAATACATACTAACTGTTGCTAACACTTAGAGCGCAGGCTGTTGCTTTGTTTATAGTGAAACCAAATCTCTTGGCTGTATTTCATTCCTAAGCAGCAATTAAGACAGCACAATGCAAAACTAGCAGACAATCTCAGTTTTAAAAAATATTCAGAGAAATATTGTGTAGACACCATGGGTTTTTGCCTCCAAAGAATGTTCGTATTTTTTTTTCCCTGAGTATGTGGAATTGCCCTGATTCTGATTTACTTAGCATGATATGAGTTTGGCCTCCAACTTTCAGTTTTGTGGTCCAAATGATCAGCTGTTGCTCTTTTATTTTGTTTGGTTTTGGTTTGGATGCTAGGCACCACCGGCCGAGATAGAACCTGATACCCTGTGGGGATCCAGGCATACGCTCAGGTCCTTGGAGTTACCTCCCTGGCCCACTGCTTTGCTCAAGCCAGTACAAATTATTAGCTTTCACTGATGCTTATTGTTATTCTAGTTCAGCATAAGCAATACAGTAAGACGTTATATTTAGAGTGTCCACGGAACCTAGGTACATCACAGCAACAAGGTAATGGACAGTCCAGCCTCTCCGAGTCCTTTCACCTTGCTACATCTCAAGTGATAACTTAAAGCAAAACAGCTTTAACTGACTTTCCACTCAGCAATGTGAAGAAAAGTCCATCAAGGTTAAATTTCAGTCAGAATCCGAGGAAAAATGCAGCTTTGGGAGAGGAGGTACTTTATATTAACATAAACCATAAACTTAAAACAATATTTACTATAACTTTTGATACATAACCATCTGGCAGGCATTGTACTAATTGTCATATTTCTTCTAGCTCATACTCAGAAGAAAATGTTATAAGCAGTTAAAAAATCATCTCTATTTTATAAAAGAACAATTAGAATTTCTAAGAGTCTAAGTCAGTCCAAAGTTACACAGCTAGTTTTTCTAATTCTAGAAATTCTAATTTCTAACTTCTAATTCTAATTTTTAATTCTAGAGTAGAGACTTGAGCTGACTCTAGTACACTGCCCACTTTCCTCCGTACACAACTCAACTGTCCATCAGACTAACATCTCCAGGGGAAAAAATGCTGCTTTTCTAATTTATCTTCACAGACCAGGTAGAGTAGAATGCCTCATTCACAGTGTGTGCTAGGAAGACACATGTTTCTAGAAAGAATAAAGCTAAAGACTAGAGAACTGTGAGTCTAGGGTGTTGGTAGATCATAAGGAAGCGAAAGAAAGAAAGGAAGGGGAACAAGACAAGTTCAATGTCCTTCAGAATTCAGTGACTGCATAACAGTTGCACAGTTCATGGTTGGCTACATTTAATGATGCCCAAGCTTGATTTACATGGTCAGATAAAAGGTCAATTGCAGCGACCATCATTTTGTGAGCCTGGTTGGGTTCTTTCTACCTGCTGATTTCTATTAAGTGATGTTTAGAAAAAAATAATTATGTATGACTCTCCTGTTGACATTAAACTTAAATCGTTTCTGGCACAATATAGCATTTTCAGGGAATGCAGAGAGACAAGCAAATTTTTTAAGACGCTTTGACTGAAGGTGGGAGATAGTCGATGGTTTCCCAGTGCAATCTGCACTCTGCCAGAGGCACTGTGCTGCGCAGGACTATTGAGTGAGCAGCCGTGGATTACCACTGCAAGGGGTACCCTTGTTTAATCTCATTTTTGAATGAATTAATATTATTAGTCTTGACAAATTAATGGTATTAAATGTGCAGGGTTCGTGTGAGTTATGTCCTCATCCACCGATTACTAAATGTGTCTCACTCTCATGTATGAAAGCTTATTAAGTCAATTCAGAGAAATCATCTCTCTTTTCTACTTTCTAAAATGCCTTGTTAGAAATCTTAAAAAGGATGGGCTAGTCTGCCAATAGACAAGTGTTTAATGATAAAATCTGTATTCAGTCCCAACTGAAAAGGGCTGTACCTTTGAGTCAGTCACCAGAGGGAGAAAGGCTTTATGGTGGGATATTATATATCCTTACAAATGCTATTAGAAGTACTTTTCTAGAAAATTTTCTCTCAGGGGGATGGGAAAAAAATTAAAAAATAAAAAATAAAATAAATAAATAAATAAATAAATAAAAAGAAAATTTTCTCTCTAGAAAAGCTGTGAACTTTCCTACCCATTCTCTTTGAAAACAATCAGAGCTGTAACCATCCCCATGAACACAGTTGTCATGTTTGAACCAGGCCAGCTCCATAGATACTCTTTACACTCTTTTCTGGAATGGATGTAAACCAAGCCATGAAAAATTATGGCTATACTGGTCCATGCAGCACAAAGCTGGTATATCTATCGAAGCCACACTTGCTGCCTCCATCACCCAGAACCACCATTTTTCTTATGGCCTGCCTCAGCACTGACTCTACGATTCCTTGCGAGGAGGCCAATCTGACCATACTTCAGGCTGATATCACCTGGGCTTTTTATTTACTTATTGGAGTGAATGAAAATATCCTCCCTATATCTCCCTACTTCTGGGAAAGTCTGGTAGCTGTAACCATGCCCACAAATACTGTCACCATGTTTGAATCAGGTCTTCTTTTAGGAGGACCTGAAGCTGAGTATAGGCTCCTAAAATTTGTAATATTGAAGCTTTGAATTTCTGGACAATTTCATTTGCTTGATGTATCATCACTAAAGGAACACCACAATTTAACAGATTGGACTAGAACCACAAGAGCTTAGTAAACCTTCTCCCATTGTATCAATGACTTTATTGGGGATACAATAATTTTCACAAATGAACTTGATACTGTGCTTTTTTCTTTTTCTTCCTTTCTTCTTTCTTACTTTCTTCTTTCTTTCTCTTTTTCTTTCTTTCTTTCTTTCTTTCTTTCTTTCTCCTTTCTTTCTATTTCTTTTTTCTTTCTTTCTTTTGCTTTTCTTTTTTCTCTTCCATTTTATTTTTATTTCCAATTTATTTTCTTTTTGTTTTTTTGGATCCCACCCTGCAGCGCTCAGGGGTTACTCCTGGTTCTATGTTCAGAAATCGCTCCTGGAAGGCTCAGTGGACCATATAGGATGCCGGGATTTGAACCGCCATCCTTCTGCATGCAAGGTAAATACCCCACCTCCATGCTATCTCTCAGGCCCCTCCATTTTTATTATTATCTTTATTTATACAATTTGATTACAAACATTATTGTAGTTGGATTTCAGTCATATAAAGAACACCCCCTTTACCAGTGCAACATTCCCATCACCATTGCCCCAAATCTTCCACCTTCTCTACCCACAACCCCCCACCCCCACTTATATTTGAGACAGGCTTTCTACTTCCCTCATTCATTCACATTGTTATGTTAATTGTCAGTGTAGTTATTTCTCTAACTGCACTCACCTCTCTTTGTGGTGAGCTACATATCGTGAGCTGGACCTTCCAGCCCTCATTTCTGAGAATTATTACAAAAATGCCTTTTCTTTTTCTTAAAACCCATAGATGAGTGAAACTATTCTGTATCTATCTCTCTCCCTATGACTTATTTTACTCAACATAATAGATTCCATGAGCATGTGGATATAGGAAATATGTGTATTTTCTATATGTGAATATAGGAAAATTTTCATGACTTCATCTCTCCTGATGGCTGCATAATATTCCATTGTGTATATGTACCACAGTTTCTTTAGCCATTCATCTGTTGAAGGGCATCTTGGTTGTTTCCAAAGTCTGGCTATTGTAAATAGCACTGCAAAGAATATTGTTGTGAGGAAGGGATTTTTGAATCGC
The DNA here is from genome assembly GCA_004027635.1 of Crocidura indochinensis. NCBI lineage: Eukaryota > Metazoa > Chordata > Mammalia > Eulipotyphla > Soricidae > Crocidura > Crocidura indochinensis. The sequence goes on along the minus strand of PVKC010041059.1, from coordinate 2,185 downwards.
ATTTTTGTATTCCTAGGGTATATCCCTCGTAGTGGCATAGCTGGACCATATAGAAGCTTAATTTCCAGGGTTGTTTTTTTTTTAGGAATCTTCATATTGTTTTTCATAAAGGTGGGACTAGATGGCATTCTTACCAGCAGTGAATGAGAGTTCCTTTCTCTCCACATCCTCTCCAGCACTGATTATTCTTGTTCTTTGTGATATGTTCCAGGCTCTGTGGTGTGAGATGATACCTTATTGTTGTTTTGATTTGCATCTCCCTGATGATTAGTGATGCTTATTTCCATTTTTTTTTCAAGAATTTTGCTTTCAATTATCTGGAAACAAATATATAATGATGAAGTATGTCAGCAATGTAAATTCATTTTCTTTAAATAGATAAAATAAAATTCAGTGCTGAGGTATATCCATTTCCTTGACATTAATAATAGTAAAAGATCCATATGTGTTTATGTGCCCATGTATCTTTTCAATTGAAAGCCCATGTTTTTCCTAATCTGAGTCTAAACAAAGAGTGTGTTGTCAAAAATTGTATGTAAGCAAATTTACAGCTATGATTAGCATTGGGGGGAAGATGATGATCAAGGTGAATGAGTAGAAATATTTTTTCTGGGGATATTTTATTGATTTAAAGGGATGACCATGATATGTACTATAAACCTGCTTTATCTTAGTCCATATGAGGTGGCATACAATGAAGCATGCAGAAATTTTTTCCTTATTCCCTACTGCTAAAAAAAGGTTCAGGGAACTTAGAGATCATGCAAAGGTCTGGAACACAAGGCTAAAGAAATAGTACAGTGGTAGGGTACTTGGATAGCATGCGGTTGACTCACATTCAACCTCAGCATTCCACATGGTCCTCAGAGCTCTGGCAGGAGTAATGCCTGAGCATAGAGCCAATAAGTCCTGAGCACTGTTGGGTGTGGCCCAAACTCCACACACACACACACACACACACGCACACACACACAAACACACACACAGTTGAAAATGCAGTCATTAATTTTACATAACAACTTGACTGGATTACAGGATATCAAAGTATTTGGTAATACTACATTTGTAGTATCAAATACTATATTTGATAATAAAAATTATTTTGGGTATATCTGTGAGGAAGTTTTTAGATAGTATTAATGTTTAAATTAATAGAATGGGTTAATCTGGTTGCCTGCCATAACAAGGTTGAGCGTCACCATATCAGTCGAAGGTTTGAATAAAAGAAAGGCGTCAAATCTTAGCCAAAAAGAATTTTCCCCACCTGAAGGCTTTTGGACGGAGGAATTGGCTGTTTTTAAATGGAAATGGTTGCTCTTCCTGTATGGTGAGGCTGCTGGCCTTCAGAATGAAAGTACAGCATCAAACTTCATCTTGCACTCTACCATAACAGGTCTTACTTGGCACTTATCAACTTCCATCCCATGTAAGTCAATTCTGCAGAATAAATATAGTTGCACACACAGTCCCCATCCTTTTGGATTTTATTCTTTAGAGAATCATGACCAATACAGAGAATTCTCACCAACATATGACTTTAAGAGCTGAACCAACTATGAAGCAGAAAGTTTAGTGACTTGCTCCTGATCATACAGCCAGTTCGAAGCAGAGACCAGAAACAAGCCTTCTAGTCTCTACTTCAACGCTGTTATTCACCATATCACCTACAGAGAGAATCACATTGATGCACAGAACACACCCTGACCTCTATGAAATGAAAACAGCCCTCTTAAATGGGATTTTGCCTGTATACCCAACAGGAAATAGATTTAGAACTTTAATAAAGCCTGGTAGAGAGAATCAGGATTATGTGAAGAGAATTTATTGTCTAGGGAATGCAAGAAGGGTGAGTGGTGAGAGGTCTGAAAAGATGGCAGCTGTGGCTGTAATGGAAAAATGGAAGTGTCGGGATTTTGACTGCAGATTTGGGTCAATGATGTCATGAGTTAATTGGTCTTACATCTGAGGTTTCTGTTGGGCATGTTTGCCACCAACCGTTCATTCTGACCCAGAAATATCAGAACCCTGAGAGGCTCAAAAGTCTGTGTTATAGGAAAATGACATGGCATGAACTGGAGCACAAGAGAAACACAGCAGTACTGATAACCTCCAGCTGCCAAAGTGGAATCAGTGTAGCAACAGCCAGGATTTATTGAATGAAAAGGGCAAGGGTATCTCCTAAGTC
>PVKC010041058.1:0-12216 GCA_004027635.1 Crocidura indochinensis | reverse complement strand
CACACACACACACACACACACACACACACACACACACACACACACAAACTTCATCCAAGAATTTAATACTGTGATTGCTGATGGCTGGTTTTCTGGCTTCAGTGTCTGTTGCGTGAACCTAGAAATTCTACATAAGTCTGAGAAGCTTCATTTATTCCCCAGAAGAAATACCAGCTACTGAAGCTAAACTAATGCCATGCTTCCTGAGTATACATACAATCTAGTTCTGTTCTGTGTCTCTCAACACTAGTTTATCTCCCTCCAGGGGACATTCTTCCCAACTCTATCTGCAGTTAATGGTACAGAGGATCCTGAAATTAAGCCTCTATGAGGGAAGACTACAGCATACCCAATTTCAACAAGGTAACTGGAAATTTGGATGACCTTTGTTTTCTGTTTTGTTTGGCCTTGATTGGGTATTTGGTTTTGATTTGTTTGGGGGTCTTGGATTTCCTTTGCTGATCATCCATTTTGTAAGGTAGAGAATATCAACATAAGAATAATAAAGGGTTTTATTACATATGATAATTCTGATATTTTGAGGATATCACTTAGAATAAAAAACGAATCTGAGGAAAATAATAGTTTCAACAGCTGAAGAAATAGTACAGGAGGTAGGGTGCTTGCCTTGTACATGGCCAGGTTTCATCCTTGGGGCCCCGGATGGTCCCCCTGAGCCCAGCTAGGAATAATCCTTGAGTTACAGAGCCAAGAGTAGGCCCTGAGCACCGCAAGGTATGGCCTAAATGAAAGCAACAAATAATAGATTCAAGAGAAAATAATATACTCATTCATTATTTTACATGTTTAAATGGCAATATATACGTAATTATATATGTATAATGATAGGAGGCCTTTCTAGTCATGTGAATAACATAAGGCCTTGCTAATCTCTTGATTTTTCCTTTTCCTACATTTATTTATGTATTTTGGTTTTGAGGCCATACTTTAGAGTTCTCAGGGAATACTCCTACTTCTGTGCTCAGGGGTCATTCCTGGGCAGTACAAAGGGGGACCTATTATCAGGGCTGCAGATTAATCTTGGGTTTATATCAGGGAAGGCAAAAATATTAACCCCTTTTTGTCTCTCCCATCCCACCAGTTTCATAATTAACATCTACACTAACTAAACAGTCTCTAAACAGATTTCTTAGTAGCTCCTACATCAGGAAGAAAGATGAACAATGTGATGACACTCAAAATTCAATGCAATAATAATGAATAATAAGGTATCATAAATTGGACCAGAGATTACCACTACATACTGTTAGACCTTTGAATAGGGAATACATTGTCTGTATTTCCCTTTCACTAAAAACAGATAAGTGCTATGTTTTTCTTGCATTACAGAGAAATTGCATTTATTCCTTCAAAGTTAAATACCAATCTATTGGTATTTGCTTCCCATTAATCATTTTTAAAAAAATCTCAAAATAAACTTTACATGCTGACATTTCAGACTTGGTAGTGTAGTTAGAAATAAAAACATGACTACTTATAGACCTTGCATCAGCACAATTTTGAAAGACAAAAGAGTGATCTAAACTCAGTTGAAGTACTTTTTTTCCCTTCTGATTTTTTGGGGATCACATTCCACGGTTTTCAAGGGATATTCCTGCTTTGGTGCTCAGGGATCAACCCTGGAAATGTTCAGGGGATTTGCTATGCTGTGTACTAGACAATAAGCTCATTATTTGTTATTGTTAAAAACAAATCAGAAAAAGTCAATTCCTACTCATGGCATCATATGGGCTGCCACATTTACAGATTATTATTCAGATGTCCAGAAAAATATGAAGTGTCTTTCCTATTTGTGGCTTACAAAAATAAAAAACTAGATTAAAAAATAACAAATTAACATCAGTAAACAAATAATGGGACTCAAAATGAACTGTGCTCTTAAATCCTGCATTATTAAGTAATCAGCTATTTTGCCTTTCGGTTTATAGTCATCCTGTAACTTTTCCGAGATTCAGTCAGATTGATCTGTTTTTATCACATGAAAGCCTACATATTGCTTGCTAACACTGATTGCACTTGCTATTTCTGGCTACTCTTTCAGGTTTTTTTGGGTTTTGCTTTGCTGTAGTGACAGAATCAAACCCAGAGAGCCTCAACATGCAAGACAAGTGTCTTATAACTGAACTACATTTTGGACCCTGCACTTGCTATGTCTAAAGTCTGAGCCAGTTGAAAACACCAACTTTGAAGCTTAAATCCATATTTGCCAAAGATTTTTCTGATAAACATCATTCCCACTTAAACTAGTTTAAGTATTAAAGTTTATTAAAAGCTATTAAAAGTAATGGCAGAAATAAAAATTAATGGAAGCTTTCGGAGATCTAAAGAGTCAATGTCAACTATTATCTTCAAATTTCACAGTAAGTCTTACTAATAGGGCTTTTAGGGGCATAGTAACCAGGTAAACATATTTTATGCAACTGTCATGTCCTTGAGTCATCTGCCATACTCTGTCACTATATCAAAAAGTTGGATAATACCATCCATGATATGGTACTCATGATCATATCAGTTCTGGGTGGCAAATTTGGTTCTTCTTTATGATCTCTTCTTAATAAAAGCCATCACTGAAGACTGAATCAGTTTCATCTGGAAAAACAAATTTAAACTTTCGTATTGAGTTGGCAGATCTCTCCTACTACGGGAGGAGTTTCACAAGCATAAGAAGCTAGTTTCAAAGAACTTCAACAGCTGCAAATATGGCTTATGTCCATTAAATGACATCTCTAAGTCACATCGAGGTCAAGATTATAGAGGAATAGAGATGACAGTCTTTTACCAAGAAATCAGCATCACAGAAGAAACAATAAGGGGTTTGGGGTAGGAGGTTGATTGTTGACATTCCAAGGAAAGACAGAGAAGTTGCACAATTAATTTCTAAATTTGGGGAAAACCCAACAAAAGTTCTCTGCAATAGCACAATTGTAGATACATATCAGGTAGTGCCTGACATGAATAAATAAATAAGTAAATAAATAGGACTCAGTGGATTGAGGGAAGATTCTGTCTCTAGTGAGTTTAAGAAATACGGTTGAATAAGTACTACAGGTGACCAACTGTGAACACTCACACACTTTGGATCCTAGCTCTACTTCATCACCTCACAGTGTTGTATATATATCTTATTAGCTCACTATGATGTAAATTGTATGATGTTATCAGTCATGACCTGTTCACACGTATGTCAATTATTGCCCCTGCTTTACCATAGTGCTTAACTATACTTACTGAGCTAATTATTTCACTAGTGGTAGATGAAAAAATATAAGACAATTTATTTTAAATAGACTGTACAAATGATTATTTAGTAATTGGGGGGGAAAGCAAGCAACAACACAGATTTCCAACAGATTTATCTTGAATATGTTATTTCTAAATTGTCACGTTAGAGAATCAATCTCATATCACTTTTAATAGTCACACATGCAGAAATTGGCCTTAAAACACTGCATACTGATTACTTTCCGATATGCCACAGACTGTGGCTTGACTTCTGCTAAGTTCAAAAACTAGTTAACATATAATAGAGTATTCACTACCTCTCTTTCTTTCCAATGTTTGTGTCCAAACATTGCTTCTTAAGTAGTCCTATTGATCATATTGATTAATACTCCTGGCAGAAATGATGAAAAAATATTGATTTGCTCTTGTAAACCTCAGCTTTAAAGTAGCTGGAGTGTCGCTTCCTTAAACTTTATAGGCTCTCTTCCACTTCTTACTGATTACATCTGCAGATAGAAATCAGGTGTGAAAAATCCATTAAGATGCTTCGCAACACGACCACTTTGACTCTGAACTCTCCTGTTCTCTTCCTTAATTAAGGCACGAGAACATTCAACCATGGAGAGAGAATGACTTACGTTATGAATCCTATTCTTTCTAATGCTCTGCCTTTCACCAAATTGTAGGATACACTTTTCTACTTCGTTGTTTTGCGACGAGACACTTAGTTCTTCCAAGGGAAGAATAAAGAGGGTGATTTTACTTATAAAGTGTTCTCTGTAATCATGCTACAAAAGAGAAATGAAGTATACAGCTGTTCATCTACCCATTATGCTTTTTTTTCACTAAATATTTTAAAACTCAAGTAAAGAATAGCATTTAAATGAGTTAGCAACATAGAATCTTATTTTAGAATAAGAATAACCCTTAACACTTGTAGCACAAAAATACAGTTAGGAACTTTGGAGTCAGATGATTTGATTTAAAACCCTGAATTTAGGACTGAAGTGACAGTGCAGTGGCTAGGACATTTGCATTGAACGTGGCAGACATGGGTTCAATTTCTAGTATGCCAGATGGTCCCTAAGCAATTCCAGGGGTATTTGAAAATGAACAGCCAGGAGTAACCACTAAATATCACTTGGTGTGGCCCAGACCCCCCAAATAAATAGATAAATAAAATTCTAGCTTTAAATTAACAACTGTGTGGCCTTAAAACCTTGGAAAACCTTTTCTGTCATATTTCACTCCATATGTATTCAGAATAACCATGAATCTGTTACAAATAAAAATAAAATAAACAAAATTTAATATTATAATAATAATGAATTGTGGTTTGTTGTCAGAGTTAACTGAAACAACTGCAAATCCAGGAATTAACACTGCATACATGATCATTGTTTTTATTTTTAGTATCCGGTGCATTCCTATATTATAAATCTGACAGACTGAAAGAAAACAATATTTTTTTTAAAAATTCAAACTTTTCCAGATCTTACTGATTGTTGGAATGAATAACCAAATTTGCATTTTTTTCAGGCTAATTCTTCTTTGCTGGTGCTTGTGACTCATTGGACTAGAATTAACTTTGGATTGAAGCACCTTTTGAATTGGCCCCTTACCCTACATGTTCTCCACCCTAGGGGGTGGCCTTTTGATCCCCAATAAGGACCTCTGGTCTTAGGGAGAAACTACTTTCGGTTTCTTTTCCACAACTAGGTTGTCTGTTGGTATCTTTGATTACTGGCAAATAGCTTGTGGCGGAAGTTCCTGCATCTGTTTTATTTCCCTAACAGTGTGTGCATTATTTTCTGTGTTGGTGTGACTTCCAGATGCAAGTTTCCCCCAATCCCAAGGGATTGGGGCATGAGGCTTCTGCTTTACCTGATCTTTAGTAATTGGAGGAACTGACTTCAAAATTCTGAAAATCTGTCTGAGAATGTGATGTTAAAAGAAAGTAATAAGGAGTTAGAGAGATAATTCAATGCATAGGGTGTTTGACTTGTATGCAGCCAACCCAGGTATGATCCCTAGTCCCACATATGGTCCTGCAAGCACTTCCAGGAATGATTCCTAAGTGCAGAAACAGGAGTAATGCTTGTGCATCAGTGGGTGTGGTCCCCCCCCCAAAAAAAAAACCAAAACAACAAAAAGATTGATCTTGAAGGAGAAAAAAATCAAAATAGAGAATGTTACTTCATACCATCAATATCTTAAAATATGCCCAGCCTTCATGTTTCTCAGACTTTTTTCACTCAAGATTCATATAGCAGGACCGTCGACTGCCTACAATACATTAGCTGTTGTTCATTCCCCAAGTTAAAATGATTCCTAGGAACATTAGCAAGAAAACATTATCACTAAAAACCATCATACAGATTGGCTCAACCAACTTGCACACAAGTAGGCACTTGATAAGCAGAAAGAAGAACATTAGACATTTGAGAGCTTAGCAAATGTAAATTAGATTGCAGTTTATAAAATATGACTATCACTTTCGATGACTTTCCTGGGAATCAAATTTCCCAGGAATCAAAAGAGAAATGAGAAAATGGTAGACTTCAGAAGTATGCCTGCAGTCTAGTTATATATAAAAATTTTTAAATGAAAAAGCAATCATAACAGCTATGAATTTAAGGTCACATAAATGGGCTCTTTCACAGAGTTGTTGTGAGAATTAAATGAGATAAAGCTATAGGGTAGTACTTAGAATTCTTAGCACAATCAAATTTCAAAGAAAATTTTACATACAAGGAAAAAGCATAGAAAGATTCTTTATGAGGGTTAGATCCAAAGATAGGCTATTGAGGAGGGAGATAGGTGGGTAGTGGTGGTAGGAATGTTGCCCTGGTGAAGAGGGGTGTTCTTTGTATGACTAAAACCCAACTACAATCATGTTTGTAACCACAGTGTTTAAATAAAGATATCATTAAAAAAATAACAAAGGTAGGCTATTAAATACACTGCAACTCAATCTAAATAAGCAAAACTAGATGAAGTCAGTAGTTTTTAACCTTTTTTACCAGTGCTCTGACACCAGTTAGTTCATGGATTGGTAGCTGAGAATCACTGGAACAACCCCAACCCCAAAACTCCTAACTATTTTGTCCATCTGTCTTAGAGGTTTGTTTTGTTGTTGTTGTTTTGGGGCCACACTCAGGTCATATACGCAAGCTAAATTTTCTACCAACTCCAGCCTCCTGACCTACAGCATTCAGTCCCATAGATACTGGGCTGATGTCACTGGGGGAGAAAATAGGTAGATAGACATATTGTTTCACACATACACTCCTCCAAATGCAGCTGCTTTCTCAAAGCCAGAGGAAAAGAATTTGCTAATGGGGCCTGAGAGATAGCACAGCTGTAGGGCGTTTACTTTGCATGCAGCTGATCCAGGACGGACCTGGGTTCATCCTAGACATCCCATATGATCCCCTGAGTCAGGAGCAATTTCTGAGTGCATAGCTAGGAGTAACCCCTAAGTGTCACCAGGTGTGACCCAAAATCAAAAACAAACAAACAAACAAACAAACAAAAACAAAAAAACTTGCTAATGATGTCTTTGCCTTAGAGGACAGTACATTAGTTTGAGGGTCTATATCTAAGCCATTAGACAATTCTCAGAAAACTACCCCTTTGAAAACTGCTCTTTTATCTAGGTTTTGAAACATCCTAGATAATTGATTGAAAGTGTTTGGGAGGTTCAATAAGAGAAAAGTATCAAAATCAGAGTCAACCACTCTTGTCTCCTATAATTATAATAAAAAAGCAATTTTGTAAAAGTAAAACTTTCCATTTAAACAACAATAAAGAGGCTGGCACAACATAAGGGGCTTACTTTCCATAAAGTTGACCCAGTTTTATCCCAGAACCCCATGTGATTTCCTCAAGTCCAATCAAGAATGATCATTAAGTCCAGAGCCAGGAGTATAATACCCTGAGCATTGTCAGGTATGGCTCAAAAACTAAACAGAACAAACAATATAAACAACAACAATAGATACACAATCAAAAGGGGGTTCCTCTTAAGAACTTGCAGAAATCCATTGCATTTTCTATTACAGCAGGGAAACTCCTGTCTCTACTACACCTCTCAGCTTTTCTACTTAATTCTTTCTGGTATCCCACACTCTTCAAAATTATCGTGGGAGGGATAAATCTGTTGACTCAATCTATGCCATCATAAACTTGATGTGAATCCTATCAATATAGTCTAGTTTTCTTACATTGACATTTCTTGAGCCAATGCGCCTAGAACTTCACCCGTTGGGACAGCATCCCGGGTCATTTATCTGCATTGTTGTTATTTTTTTCTTCTCTTAACCATGAAGAATGAGATAACAGATACATAAGGAAATAAACACCCCAACAGCCATTAGTTTACTCAGAGATTGGCTATTTATCCAATACAATATGGCTCCTCCACCTGATTCCTAGCATTTGATTTGAGTTACTGTGTAAGTTGACTGAGACGTTTAGAAAGGTGAAAAAGCACCTACAAATCCAGTAGGTACAGGAGGAGTATAATCTGGGACATTTCAAGGTGTCAAGCAGCAGGCACCTTGAAAGTAGAGTAAAGTCGTAATAGTTCCTTATTCTAGTTTTGCCTATGTTGCCAAATACATCTAAAAAAATCCCTAACAGGTTTATTCTGTTATTTTCTGGTTGCATTTTTTTTTTTGTTTTTGGGCCACACCCAGTGACGCTCAGGGGTTACTCCTGGCTATTTGCTCAGAAGTCGCTCCTGGCAGGCACGGGGGACCATATGGGGAACCGGGGGATCGAACCGCGGTCCGTCCTAGGTTAGCACAGTCACCTTACCTCCAGCGCCACCGCCCGGCCCATCTGGTTGCATTTTTGCTGGCCAATTATCTACTCTTTCCTGAGGTCATTTTAGTTTGTCCTATCATATTCTCAAAGATCTTAACTGTTTTGCCCAAGAGACTATCCCAATGTTGGAAGTTCTTTTAAAGACATGATTTGCACATAATTAAAATTATTAAGTAAATTTATAGTTTAGAATGATCCAGTATTTTATTGGATGTAAGACATACCTTCTTTTTACATGCACATCTGAAACCTAAAGGAGTCTGACCATCAATAGCATCTTCCCATCTTTGATGGACATGTGTTACTAGTGAGATATTTATTATTACCACTGTAATAATAATTACCACAAACAAAATGTATAGAATATGTGTCAATGGAGACAAGAGAGCATACAGTGTGTAATTTTCTACTGCAGGTGCAGCAGGAAGATAAAAGTCAGTGCAGGTTGAAGCTATGAAGCAGAAATACATTAAATATATCTAATTCATAATATATCCTTATTTATTTTTAAAAATTATTTGAAACAAAGAGTAGTGTAGGTATCTTCATTTGGGGTAGGTGGATCTTGGGATCATACTTGCCAATGTCCAAAGGCATTCTTGTCTCTATGCTCAGGAGTCATTCCCTGTGATGCTCTGGGTACCATCCAGGTAGGCAGCATGCAATGCAAAGACTTTAACTCTGACTACAAAGGTGAAATCTCTAAGTTCAGTTAGTTTAGTTAGATAGCCATTCTATAAAATAAGCAGTTCTTTCTGCCATCTGCTATTTTACAATCATTTTAACTCTTAACTGTCCAGCTGCCCATAGTGGTAAGTGAAAGCCTTTGTATAAAGAGTCAAGAGAGAAATCTTATTTGCACAATAGCGGAGGATAAAAAATGAGAATGGGGAGCTGATGGAAAAACTTTTTTCCACTAAAGAGGATCTTCAAGAGCACTCTAGCAGTGAAGAGATTGTGAACTAGAGGCACAGAGGAAGGAAAAAGAAAGTTTATTTATTTATGAACAACTGGCAAGGAGTTTTCTTGAACATGGTAGAGTCTAAAAGTAGAAAAGAGAGAAATTAATTACGAGGATATCCAATTCAGATCATTTATTCCAGACGTTTACTCAAGTCAACTGTATTGCCAATGAATGTAACAGATTTTAAAAGTTGGACAGCAACAAAAAAAATGATAAAAGAAATAAGTTGACTATGAGGAAGACTATTGTGCAGTTGGAGACGATATGGGAATGATCCTTGAAAATGACATCTAATGGAGAGGGATTGTTAATACCGATTTCCACATGCATATGTTTAAGATAAACATGATATATGAGATGGGAAAACCGATTACAGAAGCACCCATGGACAAGTGCCTTGTGAAATATTCAAGTTTGGGAATGTCAGCAAATACAAAACGTTGACTTCCAGTGCCAGAGTTTTCAGCTCTTTAGAGCATATAAGTCATAACATTACTCATGTATTTATTGATCACTGAATGCTTTTTACCATTTTTCCCTTGGGATGCCTATTAGTGACTTCTGCTTCAGTGAAAATGGCTTCCATGAACAAAGTTCCAATGGAATGCTGAGTTACTGAGCTCCTGGTAATTGATCAACAATTGATCAGCTCTTTGATTAGGAGTGTCAATTCCCATCTGAGATCTTTCATAAATATATTTTGTGTTCAATCTCAGAGTTTTGAAGTACGGTGACAAAGTGGCTGAAATTAAATTACATGACAACTTTACAGAATAAATCAACAGTCACAATGATTACCGACTGGCATGTATTTAGATCTATATTTATGCATCTATATATGTTTATGGATATGTGTTTGTATATATAAGTACAGGTGTGCAAACCTATAAGGGTATACATTCCATATGATGTAAAACTAGTTAGTTAATTCCAACTTTATAGAGAATACATTTAAAAATAGAACAGTGGAAATAAGTCTCTCGCTAACTATTCTTAAGGATGTACTACTTGTCACCAGAATGGGATGTTTTGCTTTGGCCTTAATTTTATCATCTGTGATTTTGTCAGTATAATGCACAATTATACTAAATGAATTATTAATGGTTGCTATTGGGTTTTTTTAAGATTAACCTTTATCAAAACTTCAGAATATAATTTTTAAATAGCAGTGTACACTAGCTAAAACAAGAGTTTGCAACAAGCTTAATTGGGAATACAATTTTTTCTCTTTGTCAAAAACAATATAAAAGTCATTTCAAGCAAGCAAAGAATCAATTCTTTATTTACATTATTTTACCAGAAGAAATTCAAGCAGCATTACTCTCTTAAGAACAATCTTTATATTTAAAATATTGATTGATATACTCTATTTTATAAAGTTGTTAATGATGGTTTCCCATCTGCATAATTCCAACACCACATCCATCACTGGGATCTCAGTGCTTCTTTCTTTCAGCCTCCATTCTCCAAACTCATAAGAAAGGCTATTATTTTTTATGAAACACCACCTACTTCTGAAAAGAAAAACAAAAGTATTGCCTTATTTTTTCCTTGTGTTTCAGCAAAATTCAAGGGTGTTATTGGTCCACCATGTTGGTTCTGTCATCTGTACTTGTCTCTGTGGAGTCACTGCTGCCAGGAATGTGCTCTTTCTTTGCTTTAGTCCACTGAGGCAGCAAAAGCATATCAGAATCAGTGGTTTCAGAAAAATAGATATTATTCTCACAGTCGTCAAACCTAGAAGTCAGAGATCATGGTTGGGTGAGTAGCTTACCTTGAGGTTCAAACTTCTTGTTGCTCCTTCACATGATAAATGGGTTAGAGGTATGAGAGTTCCCTCATCTTATTGGGAAAGAAAACCCATCCACAAGAGTTCCACCTGAAGAATCTAAACACCTTCTAATAACATCCCAGGATAGTCATGTGTCACATGAAGCTATATGACACATATCGTGTGAAGTGGTGAGGTTGCAAATTAAAATGATAGCGTTCATACTTAATGGATGAAAATCTATAAGTTTCTTTTTCATAGCATCTCCTTGCCTACTTTCTTGTGTTGGTTGTTCCATTGAAATACATTTTTCATAGCCAGTGCAGGAGCCCCAATATATGAACTATGAACAGAATTGATGTGAAAAGTTTTACAATCTCTGTCATCTGCTATTCAATGACCAATTCACTACCCTAACCTAGGAATGTTTAGTTCTACAATAAAAATATAAGGGCAATGAGACATCTAAATGAGACGGCAAATTATGCTCAGAAGGAAAGAGGAATGTCTTGGGTGGATTATGCGACTCTTCAAAATCTGTCTCACTTTTTAACCTGTCCTCATGTCTCACTCAGGTCTTTTCCTTCCCATGCTACCATTAACAGACCCTGAACTTCTATACTTTTTCCCCTTTTAAAGCTTAATCTCTGGATACCCTGGACTGGCCTTCTAGTGCTTATACAATTACCCTGCAGCTCATCATTTATTGTGTTTTGTTTCTCCCCAGCATATACTAGTAAATAAGTAAAAATCTAAATATTTGTTCATCTTGCTCTCTGATAAGAGTTGGGAGTACATATTTGTCTTTTTCTCTGGTGTTCCTCTAGAGACTGTGTAAGTCAGCAGTGGTGACAAGAAATTCATGTTTAATCAACAGTCCAGAGCACTTTGAAGCAAGATAAGTAAAACAGCATTTGGGAGTACTAGCTATATTAAAACTCTCCTAAAATTCTAATTAGTTGTAGATTTATTTTTGGTTGTTTATTATTTGTTTTACTAGTCTTTAAGAGAATCCTCTTTCCCTTCCAAGTCCACAAAGTCCATGACTTAATGCTGTGGTGATATGCCCGGAATCATTTAAATAATAATAATTATGGTAATGGCAGAGGGAAATGGAAAGCAAGAACTCCCAGGAGAGATGATATAATCTCCAAATAATTGAGACATAACCATACATTAAAGAAAGCATGCTTCAATTTGCTGGATCTTAGAACATAAAACATCCTCATGATTATATATTGTCTATTCTCAGCTCCTGTCACATAAAACATACATGGAACATTGACTACTTTATTCCTACCTTCAAGATCTATTATCGCCATTTCCTCTTACATGGCTTGGTGGGATATATTGACTAATTTAAGTGAAACAAGATGGAATTTGTGAGTCCTTTCTGCATTAGAAGAGG
>PVKC010041057.1:0-12206 GCA_004027635.1 Crocidura indochinensis | reverse complement strand
CTGCAATTTAGTAAGTAAAATGCTTCCAAAGTTGTGTGAAGGAAATTGAGTCTAACAGAAGGAGTTATATGAAGTTCTGATCTAGTATTGGTTTAACAAAGCACAGCTGACCATCTAGATTTGCAATCAAACCTGAACTCTCTTTCTCTGACTCTCTGTGTGCATGTGTGTTATGAGGCAGAGGAGCAGTCTTTTTTTTTGTTTTTGTTTTTGGGTCACACCCGGCAGTGCTCAGGGGTTACTCCTGGCTCCATGCTCAGAAATTGCTCCTGGCAGGCACGGGGGACCATATGGGGCACCGGGATTCGAACTGATGACCTTTTGCATGAAAGGCAAACGCCTTACCTCCATGCTATCTCCCAGAGGAGCAGTCTTATAGGACTGAGCCTTTAACTTATGGATTATGACTCTATATTATATATTATGACTCTATATGTATTAGTGTCTAGAATCTAGCCAATGCTGGAGAACTGCTAACTAGTATGGAAAGTTCCAATGCACAGACATACACAGACACTAATAGGGTTTAACAATGTTCGATGATTTTATTTGCTGCTCCTGATTATGGGATCAAGAATTGTGGACTCTGGGGCCAGAGTAATAGCACAGCAGGTAGATTGTTTTTCTTGCATGAGGTAAACCCTGCCAGGTTTGATCCCCAGCATCCCATATGGTTCCATAAGCCTGCTTGGAGCAATTTCTGAGCACAAAGCTAGGGAATGTCTCCTGAGCACTTCAGGGTGTGGCTGGCAAAACAAAACAACAACAAAAAAGAGTTTTGGTCTCAAGTAGATTCTCTTCTTAAAGAATTCTGTTTGTCGGTGCTTTAAATAACACTGAGATATAGAATTCTCTAGATTTTTTGTAATTATAATTTAATATATGTTAGGAAAGTTGGCATTTTCTGTGGTGGTGTCTATCATCTGGGCTTGCAATCAGTGCATGAATTCTGTGTATATGTGTGTGTATGTGCACTTGTGTGTGTATGTGTGTGTAGGTGTTTTGAGGGATGGGAGTAGTTTTATAGGACTGGATCTTTAACTTATGGATTATGATTATATTCTTTAGAACAAATGTGACCACTAAATCTGTGGCTATAGGTGACCTCTTGTTGGGGTGTTAGTTTAACCCCAGTTAATTCATTCACTTATAGAACTCACTAATCCATATTAATTGAGCATCATTTAAGCACTAGGCTTTGTTCTGTGTCTTGGAGATACCATTGTGCTTAAGACAAGCACAAATTCAACTTCATGGAGCTTATATTTCACCAGGAGCTAATATTTTTGTGACTTTGATACATAACCAGGAATTTGGGACAAAGCCTGGGCTTTATCATTCACTCAATGAGTATGTTAAGTTTCTTGAATTAATGTGTTTACTAGTTGAATGGGACTTCCAAAAGATTGTAGTTATCAAAAATCCTTAGAAATGGGTCTCCTTCAAGTATTTTACTTATATTCAAAATAATCTTTCCATATCATTTTATTATTAAGTACATAGATACATGTATAGTAATGCTTCTTTCTTTTTCTTATTCTATTCCTTCTCTCCATTCCTCTTCCTTCTCTTCCTTTTTAGTTTTGGGCCATATCAATCAGTGCTTGGGATACTTCTGGCGCTGTTGCTTAGGAGTTACTTCCAGGAGTAGTTGGTGTGAACCGTGAGTTTGAGGGATGAAATCTGGGTGTCTTGCATGCAAACTATATTGCTATTCCTATGAGTTTTCTCTCTTGGTCAAATTCTTCTTTCTTGATAGATAATTTTTACCAAGTTTTAATTTGATGATAGTTGAGGCACATGAGCTTGAAGGAACCCAAAAGGCTCGTGGACTGTTATTCCCAGGTTTTAAACTATATTTGGAAGAGCCAGTAGCTGACCTGAGAAACCTAAGGCCATAGCTGTCCTTGCTTCTTTTATATTAATAATTTTTATTTTGACCAAAGTGGATTACAAATCATTCACAGTAGTATTTCAGGGGCAGTGAATCAGGGGCATTTCCATCACTAATGTTGTCCTCCCTCCACCCATGTTCCCAGCATACATCCCATATTGCCCCTCCATAGCCCCCCAGGCTGCTAGTATAAGTGCTCCCTTCGGTGTCTAGCCTGGCATAGATTGGGTATCATTTCTGTTGTAGTTGGCTTTGGAATTGGCGTTCAAGTCTGATCATTTATTTTTTCTACTCAATGTTCATACAACTGTTTGGTCTTGATGCCCTCCATTATTTCCCCCTTGCTTTTGATCCTCAAAGAGAATACTCCATTAATGATTGCCATTGAGGACATTATTACTTGGTTGCCATTTTAACTGTGAACACATTATTTCCTCCAATGGAACAATCAAGGTAGATGAATCAACTTGGCAGTTACTGGAGCAGAATACCAGCAGAAAGAAACGAACAAGAATATCTCCATGGGGCGAGTACTGGAAACTGTCTGCTCCTGCCACCATAACCAGCAGTGTGTCTGTGGAGCAAGGCTTTGCAGGTTTCAAAGAAATCAGCTGGATAGCTTCCAGTTCAAATGGCATCTGGATAACTATAACTGCCCCAGCACAGTCTTTCTTGCCTCTCAATTAACCTCTCTAATGAAGATGTAGAAACAGCCCGGCCCCAGTCCCATAAAAGTAGAGACACTCTTTCTCTAACCCCGCTTTGAATAAGCTTAGAGACATAGCATCTGTAGCAATTAAAACACTGCACAGACACTTCTCAAGTCTGTGAGTATCGCTTTTAAGTCCATCATATCTTGCCATCCTCTATATAGTTTTCAGAGATTATGACTTTGTTTTAAAGTAGAAGGTAGAAATAAAATAAATGACAAGTTAGAAAGTTGGGCTCATCATAATACATAGATCCTGGGAAAAGTAGATGAAGTAAAAAAAAAAACAACCAAAAGGGTTTTAGATGATGATAGAAGTAAAGATAGGATTAGAATGCTTGCAGTAGAGAAATTTTCATGTTTTCAGTGACTTTGAATGTCAGAGAATCAGGCAGTGAAAGAAGATCCCACTTTTGTTTAGCAGAGTAGATATATAATAAAAGAAGCTGAAACAAACCCCTCAAATTACAAATTCTATTTTATTTTATTTTTGGTCATACCAAGCTAGTACTCATGGCTTGCTCTTGCTCTGCACTCAGAGATTAGTTGGTGGTTCTTACTATCTCTCTGGTTCCCAAATAATAAATTTTAAAATGCAGTCTTTCCTCAAACACACAAATGTCAAATTCTCTATATACATACAGGATCAAAGAATTTAAGGATTTTTTGTTTATTGGTTTTGGTTTTGGTTTATGGGTCAAACTGAGTCACACCCAGCAGCTCTCAGGGGTTTCTACTGACTCTGAACTCAGAAATCGCTTCTGGCAGGCATGGGAGACCATATGAGATGCCGGGATTCGAACCACTGTCTGTCCTGAATCAGCTGTGTGCAAGGCAAATACCCCACTGCTGTACTATTTCTGTGGCCCAGGTTTTTTTTTAATCTTCCCTTAACAAAATTTCTTTGAGTTTTCATTGGTAAATTTTTTTAATATTGAAGAAGCAACACAAATCATAATTAAACTCTCTAAAAGAACTTAATACCACATAGAAGAGGAGAAAATACTTCTCAAATAATTTTATGATAGTCATTTATAAAACTAAAATACAAAATCTGATATATTAAAAAGAATAAGAGATTTACTACTAAATTTTTAATGGACATAGAAAAAAATTCCTAAGGAAGTATTGTCAAATCCAATCCAAAATTGGATTGGATTTGACAATACTTCCTTAGGAATTTATATATATAGCATAGAATATTGACCAAGTAGGGTTTGTTTGCCCTAAAAATGCAAACTTGTCTTTTTTTTTTTTGGTTTTTGGGCCACACCCGGTGACGCTCAGGGGTTACTCCTGGCTATTCGCTCAGAAGTTGCTCCTGACAGGCACGGGGGACCATATGGGGAACCGGGGGATCCAACCGCAGTCCGTCCTAGGTTAGCGCAGGCAAGACAGGCACCTTACCTCCAGCCCCACCGCCCGGCCCCCACAAACTTGTCTTAATATTGGAAAATTCAACTGTGTACTCCATCACACTTACAGAATTAAAACAAATATATTAAGGGCAAAGATATTTGACTAAGAAGAACATTATTTGGGATTAAAAATTCAACAGTCTTGGGACCTAAGAGATAGTACAGCGGTAGGGTGTTTGCCTTGCATGCTGCTGACCCAGGACGGACCTTGGTTCAATCACTGGTGTCCCATATGATCCCCCAAGCCAGGAGCGATTTCTTTCTTTCTTTTTTTAAATATGGAACACTTCACGAATTTGCGTGTCATCCTTGTGCAGGGGCCATGCTAATCTTCTCTGTATCATTCCAATTTTAGTGTATGTGCTGCCGAAGCGAGCACTCCAGGAGCGATTTTTAAGTGCATAGCAAGAAGTAACCCCTGAGCATCACTGGGTTCAATCCCCTGAACACCCCCTAAATTCAGCAGTCTTGCAATAACCAGAACATTTTTAAATCTGAGACTGTTTAAGTAGATTTACAAATGTCATATATACTTGCTGATGCTGGTTTATAACTATGACAAAACTAGTTAGTAAAATTTTTTTCATTAAGATGGGAACAAAATATTCACTTTACAATTTCTTTGTACAGTTGCTATCAAATAACAAAATAAAAATCAAATGCATAAAGGACTGGATAAAGTAAAATGGTATCCATTTTAAGGGGTCATGACTGTGTACTGAATACTAAGAAATATACCAGTTACTGGAACTGGTAAGTGCATTTAGCAAGAAGAAGGGTCAAGAATACTATATAAATATTAGTTGCATTATTTCTATAATGGCAAAAATATTTAGAACATCTAAAATCCCATCAGATGTCAGATGTTAGACAGATGTCCCATCTGATGTCAGAGCACCAAAATAAAAAGAATACTGAGAATTAAATTGACAGAATAAGAGCAAGACTTTTTACACAGGAAACTAGAAAACTTTAGTAAGAGCTATTAAAGAAAATCAAAAAAATAAGTGGGTGTTTAAAGATATGAAGATTCAGTTTCATAAATATATTAGTTCTCTCATAATTAACCAAAAGATTTAGGACAATTGCATTTGCCTGGCAGGCTGCCTACCAGATTTTATTCCCTGGCACCCTTGTGGATCACAGAGCCTTTCAGGAGTAATCTGAGCACAGAGCTAGGAGTCAGCCTTGAGTACTGGTTGTGGCACTTTTTCATACCTCTGCCTAAAAAAAGTAGACAACCTGCAAGCTGGACAAATAGTAGCAAACTTATATCTTGCGGATTATCTTGATTCAGTTATATTTGTTCAAATAAAAAGAACCTAGAGATGATGAAATATTTGGATAGATAAATTATAAAAAAAACACAGATTAATGAACACCTGAAAAGTGCTTAATATTATTCACCTGGGAAATTAAAACTAAAATATAATGTCCCTGTAATCCTTAAGGTCTAAAATAAAAAATGTCAACATCCATAAATATTATCAAGAATATGAAGAGCTGTAACTTTTTTTGGTGTGTTGGTGGGTGTTTGGGAAAAATGACATTTTTAAAAGTAGCAATTCCACTCCGAGATTCAAGAAAACAAAAAATATATTTATACAAATGTTTGCACAAGAATTTTGCCAGTAGGACATTATTAGTAGTAGAAAAGGTTTGGAAAGGGGCCCAGCTGTCTATCAATGGGAAACTGGATGAACAAATGAAATACTACTCAGCAATATAAAAGAGCCAAGTGACTGACACATGAAGTATTATGGATGGATTGAAAGATATTCTCTCATTGAATGAACTGTATAAGTGAATACTTACTGTATAACTCGATTGCATGTAGTTTTTGAAAAGAAACAACTAATGTATTATGGGAAAAATCAGAACAGTGATTGATTACAGGAGGAGCATTGTCTTCAGTATGGTGAAATATTTATATCTAAATGAGGGTACTTAGATAATAGGTACATGTATTTGTAAAATGCCAGCAAATACACAGTAAAATTAGTACCTTTCCTTGAATGTAAATTTTATCTCTAAAGGCAAAAATACTGATAAACAAATACTGCCTATGTTAATGATATGAAAAAAAATTTTTTTTTATTTTTGGATTACACCCAGCAGCGCTCAGGAGCTACTACTAGCTCTACACTCAGAAATCGTTCCTGGCAGGGATTTGAACCACCGTTTTTCTGCATGCAAGGCAAACACCTTACCTCCATGCTGTCTCTCGGCCCCAATGATATGAATTCTTAAATAATTAATGTGAAGTTCGTAAGACTATGATTAATAGGTAATGGAAAGACAGATGATAGAGCAAGAAGTTTTAATAAAGGATCAACACAAATGTCTCTATAAATTTTTTCCAAATTTCTTGTACACTTTACACTTTTAATTGTTAAACACTGAACAAAAAACTGATCTACACATTGAGAATTATGTAGGAGTGCATGTAATGACATCTACATACATTTATATTGGTATTAGCCTTACATTAATTCATGAATTTAACATCGTTTGGAATTTTTATTTTTAAAATGATTGTAAATTACATCAGGCAAACCAACTATCTTCAGTCTCGCCCATCAAGAAAAGTATTTCATTAAAGTATATTGTGTGTCTATACATACATACATGTATATGTTTTTGGTTTTTGGGCTACACCCTGTGATGCTCAGGGGTTACTCCTGGCTATGCATTCATAAATCTCTCCTGACTCGGGGGACCATATGGGACTCTGGGTATTGAACACAGGCCCATACTGGTTCAGCCGCATGCAAAGCAAAATCCCTATTGCTGCGCTGTCGCTCCAGCCTCTATTTTGTATATTTTTATGCAGTTGTTAAAACTAGATGGCATCAGGCTGCCATGTCATGAAATAGAAAAAGTATTCTGGAGTTACATGACTGTATATCAAGTAACTTAATAGGAGATGAAAGAAATATTGGTTATTAGAAAATGATGGGTTTTTAAATAAATGTCGAAGTAAAATAAAATGAGAACTCTAACTCATATCATGTCTCAAATTAAATTATAAATGGATTAAGAGTTCATACTTGAAATTGCACATGCTTCTCTCTTGATCATAAAATTCACATATACAGCATCGTGAAAAGTTAGAATTACCTATATTTAAAGTAGAACAATGTTTAGTAAACATTTACATGATCTTCAGATGGACAAAGCATTGTAAAGCAGATCTGAAAGATAATAATAAATCTTTTTTCAAATAAAGAATTACTATTCATTCAAAACACTGTGAGCAAAAATTAAGATAAAAATTGGAAAAAGTACTATAAAATATTTGTAATTTACTTCGGTCACAATAAAAATAAAAAAGGAAAAATATTTGCAATATATAAACAGAAAAGTTTATTTTCTTCAATGAATGTAAATGTATTTCTAGTCAATATGAAGAAAAATATAAGGAAAATAGATACTAGGCTTATATATATAATTTGTTAAGTCAAAAATATTTTAACTTGGGGGCCAGGCGGTGGCGCCGGAGGTAAGGCGCCTGTCTTGCCTGCGCTAACCTAGGACGGACCTCAGTTCGATCCCCCGGTTCCCCATATGGTCCCCCGTGCCTGCCAGGAGCGACTTCTGAGCGAATAGCCAGGAGTAACCCCTGAGCGTCACCAGGTGTGGCCTAAAAACAAACAAACAAAAAATATTTTAACTCAAATTTTCTGTAAACTTTAAATGTTGATTAAAATCTCCTTCCCAAAAAGGCAATAAACTTTCAAAATCTCTCATTATTTTTGAAAAATTTAGATGAAAAATAAAGAACACTTCTTTAATGCTTGCAAAGATAGAAAATTTTACTTATTTTTGGTAAGTTTATTTTCCCCTTATTTTGCTGGAAAGAGGTGATCACTGGTGGGGGGCTAATTAGATTTGCCTTTGATTACTCACAAGTTCCTCAGTATAGTTAAGTATATAGTTTTTTTTTTTTTTTATGTGCTAAGGGATCACTCCTGCTAGGGTTCAGAAGACTAAATGAGGTGCTGGGAATCAAATCCTGCTAGGCCACATGTAAGGTAAGCAGTCTTACCCACTATCCTATCTCTGAATGTTCTTTATTTTTATCTCCATTGAATCTCTATTTTATCCATTTAATGAATATTCTATCTTCATTTTAGTCAAATCCATTTAATGGTTCGATTTAATGAATAGCTTATCTTTGTTTTAGTGAGAATGTTTATCTCTTAAGTTGGTAGGTAGGCACATAAGAATTTGTAATACAGAGTTTGTTTTGGTTGTTCAATAGTTGTCTGCATGCAAAATAGAAATGTCATGAAAATTGAAATAATGGCTCTTCTGGGTAATGTGATTATATATGATTTCTAGTTTATGCTTTTTTCTCAATTTTCTAAAACTAATTATATTCAGGTTATATATTTGGACTAAATTTCATTTCAGTGCTTGACATTTCAGGTTATATATTTGGACTTAATTTTATTTTAGCGTTTGACATTGTATCAAGTACAAAGAAGCTATGCAATAGACAATTGTATTAGATATAACTTATATAGAAATATAACTCATATATTCTACAATTCAATTTTTCAGTGGTAGCTACAGTTAGGAAGTTATAATAATGCTGCCATTTATGGTGTTGATATATAATATATGAATATGTACATATATATTACTGCCCATTACCATCAAAACGCCTATGTTCCCCCACTACTACACTATGCTGTCTCTTCAAATCTAATCTTCTCTTTCCTTATCCACTGCTTGGTATTTTAAAGAAATCACATCTTTCTAGCTCCAGGCAACCATTAATTTGCTTTCTTCCTCATAGTTTTGTTAGTTCTGGCCATTGCATATATATGGCATGGTGTTGGGTCCAAAAACATCTTTTATGTTTTATTTCCTTCAGCTGCTCTAATTCTCTTTTTAGAGGTATTTGGGCCAGACCCTATTATACTGGCCATGCACAAAGTAAGAGGTTTCCCTAGTGTACTATCTCTCTGGCCTTAATCTGATGTTTTCAGTGTTTAACTATGTTGTAGAATGTATCAGTATTTATATCTTTTCATGGCTAAATTATATTCTACTGTATGAATATTTATATTATTTTTATAAAAGGAGTACCACACTCAGATTAACCATCATTCATTTTTGGGCATTCTGAGACTTCCAGTTTTTGACTAGTATTGGTAATTATGGTCTGAATATTTGTGTAACTTTTCTTAGTT
Organism: Crocidura indochinensis; assembly: GCA_004027635.1. Classification (NCBI taxonomy): domain Eukaryota; kingdom Metazoa; phylum Chordata; class Mammalia; order Eulipotyphla; family Soricidae; genus Crocidura; species Crocidura indochinensis. The sequence goes on along the minus strand of PVKC010041057.1, from coordinate 2,984 downwards.
GTACATATTAATTTATTTATTTTAGTTACATATTTAGGAGTAGAATTGCTTAGACATAGGTTAATTCTATGTTTAAGAGTTAGATGAGGGGGCCGGGTGGTGGCGCTGGAGTTAAGGTACCTGCGCTAACCTAGGAGGACCGCGGTTCGATCCCCTGGTTCCCCATATGGTCCCCCGTGCCTGCCAGGAGCGACTTCTGAGTGAATAGCCAGGAGTAACCCCTGAGCGTCACTGGGTGTGGCCCAAAAACCAAAAAACAAACAAACAAACAAAAAAAAGAGTTAGATGAATTTACAAGCTGTTTTCAAAGGTGATCATACCATTTTAAAATATTGTATACAGTGTTCATGTATGTATGTATCATCTATCTATCTATCTATCTATCTATCTATCTATCTATCTATCTATCTATCTATCTATCTATCTTTACTGCTTCACAGTTTCAACACTGTGATGCTCTGATGTTTTTCTTTGACTTTTGTTGAAATCTGGAAAATCTTAGTAGATATAAAGTGGTGTTTAACTGTGGTTGTGATTTGTACTTCCTCAATGACTAATGATATTAAGCATCTTTTCAGATGCTTACTGGCCACTTATATTGTCTTTGGAGAAAGAACTATGTAGATTTTTTGCCCATTAAAATTGGGTTATTTACATTATTGGCTTATGAGTGCTTAATATTTCTAGTCTCTTATTAGCTATATAATTTATATTTTCTCTCATATCCTATTCTCTGCACTTTTTCTTCAGTCCCACCTGTCTTTATTTAGAGAGTTTGTGTGTGTGTGTGTGTGTGTGTGTGTGTGTGTGTGTGTGTGTGTGTAGTCCACACCCAGTGGTACTCAGGGCTTACTTTTGGCTCCATATTCAGTGATCACTCCTTCTGGCAGAACATGGTTGGGTGGAAAAAGAATCTGAGTTGGCTGTGTGCAAGGCAAGTGCTCTATCTACTGTACTACCTCACTGGTCTTTTGAAGTAAAAGAGTTTCACATTTTGATCAAGTGTAGTTAATAAATTTATTATTTTTGTTACTTGCACTTTTGCTGTCGTTTTTAGTGTTCTATTGCCAAATATAAGGTAATGAAAGTTAAATATTTTATTTTATATATTTTCTTATATTAATTTTAAAATTCTCTTAGACATTATATTGAAGGCTTTAATTTATTTGAAATTAATTTTCATACATGGTTTGAGGTAAAGTTCATCTTCATCCATACTTGCAGTTGTGAAATTGTTTTCAGCATTATTGTTGATTAAACAATTCTTCCTCCATTGACTGGTCATAAGTATTCTTGTCAAAAATTAGCTAAATGTATACATGAGTTATTTTTTTCCATGAGTTAATTTTGTGCCATTGATTTATATGCCTATCTTGTGCTAATACCACATTGCCTTGATTATTGCTGCTTTGTAGTAAGGTTTGAAATGGGAAAGTAAATATCCACCAGCTTGGTTCTTTTTCAATTTTCCTGTTCAGAGATTCTTGCTATTACACATGTATTTTGGAATTATTTCTATGAAGAAGTAAGTTGGAATTCTTATAGTATTGCTTTAAACCTATAGATCAATTGAGTAATACTGCTATTTGAACAATATTAAATATTATGACTCATGAGGTGAACTATTTCCCCCACTTTCATGTCTTCTTTAATTCTTTCAAATAGTTTTACAGTTTACAGAGTATGTGTTTTGCATGCATTCTGTAAAATTTATTAAGTCTTTTGATTGTTTGATGCTATTATAAATTGAATTGTTTTCCTAATTTTACTCTTGGATTGCTTATTGCAAGTGTATAAAGTATAATTGATTTTGCATATTGGTCTTGTTTTTTTACACTTGAGTTTTAATAGTTTTTAAATGATTTCTTTTAGTATTTTCTATAAGTAATAACTTTTTATCTAAGAATATAATTTTACTTATTAATTTCAAAAATTAATATAATTTTGAGGGGAAGCAGGGAGGTATGGACCACATCTTGTACTGTGTGGGACATATTCCTGGTTTTCTGTTCAAGGATAACTTCTGATGGTACTTGGGGTTTAAACTAGGGTTTGCTGTATGCAAGGCAAATGTACAATCATTTCAATATGGATGCAATAAATTTTTATTTACTAATTGCTCTAGATAAAGCCTACAGTCTGATCTCAAATTGAAGTAATAAGAAGATATTCTTGTTTTGTTCCTAGTCCTTAGGGAGAGGCATTTAGTCTTTATTGTTAGTATGATATTATCTGTGAACTTTTATATATGTCCTTGAGCAGATTAGAGATGTCCCTTTCTGCTCTTAGTTCGTTGAATTTTTAAAAATATCATGGTAAGATTGTTGTGTTTTGTAAAATTATTTTTTGCATCTTTCAAGATGATCATTGTGATAGTTGTATTTTTATTCTTTGATACTCTGTATTGCATTCACTGATTTTAGTGATCATCAGGTGTTATCAACACAAGTGTGGAATGTGTTCTTGTGATAATAGACACATTTAGAAATTAATTTGAACATGCTCTATGGTCTAGAGAGGTACAGGCTGCCCATCCTGTTTTTAGAAGGGGGGGCAGCCTTATTCCAGTCACTACCAGTCCTTCCAGTGCCCTTTGCAGTGCCGACACAATGCACCAGTCAAGTCCAAACTTACACCTCCAGTCAGGTAGACGTGTTTCAGGTTAATTAGGGGCCTCAGCCAATTTACTTCATAGGCTATAATTACAAGCACCTAAGACCTGCAATTTCTGTTTTAATTAAAATAAACAATGTGGAGCGACTGACATCACACCAGGGCAACTGGTGTGCAAGGCATTGGTAATTACACTGAAGCAGAGCCTTTTTCCTGTGAAGAAGCCTGTCAGGATCCAAGACACAGCACTGGGCCTGGCCATCCAGGCAAATGTTAATTACCTGCCGCCAGCCACAGCACAAACCAGACAGGTCGGTTGGTGGTGATGATGACATGAGAACACGCTTCCTTCAGGGTGGAACTGAGTGGTG
>PVKC010041056.1:0-12194 GCA_004027635.1 Crocidura indochinensis | reverse complement strand
TAGTTTTTGTGTAGATTCAAAATTATTTCAATTAAAACAATGGTAACAAAAAGATACTCATTCTCTTTGATACATTCTGTTTGGTTTCTCCTTGATACATTCTGTTTGGTTTGTTCAAATATTTTACTTGCCCAATTCAAATTCTTCCTCCAAAATACTCCCTACTGTTATCCAAAATTGCAAAGACTTGATTGATCTCCCACATAGGAATATGGAGGGATGTCCTATCTTCAGACTTTAATTCAGCACCAATGGCCCCCAAAAGTGCATACTTAATAATGACTTTCCCTCACCAAACACTATACTCTTCTAAATATATGCATGGCACTTGAGAAAACTATCTCAAAGGAACTTCAATGTCAATAGGACAAAAGATTTTTTAACTCACTGAACTCTCCCATTATCACACCCTGTGCCTTATATACTTAAGCAGTAATACTGTCTACCCAGTCATTCAAAGCAATGATCTGCAAGTCAACTCCTCCTTGTTTTTTTCCTGTTAATCAGTTCTGTAGCCTTATTGAAAGAAATGTTCGTTCATTTTCTAAAGTAGTGTAATTTTTAATCATTTACACCTTCAATAAAAATAGCAAAACCATTTAATAGACAGCTGTAGCAAAAAATTAAAATGTAAAAAAAGTCTTTGAGAATAGTTGGTAGTGGTGTAATAACAGAGGTTAGGGCATTTGCCTTGCATGTGGTCAACTCTGCTTCAATCCCCAGAATTCCATATGGTCATCTAAGCATGTCAGGTGTAATATCTGAGTGCTGCTGGGTATGGCCCCAAAACAAAACAGAACAAAACAAAAAAATTATTTGCATAGATAGTACTTGGTAACTACTAAACAGTGACTTCAGTAGTAGTAAAAAACTATAAAAGCCTTAATTTTAAAAATTAATTTAAAAATGTTTACCTATATATTCTTTTCTTAAGTAACAAATTTTCTAAGAATTGAAGGTAAATTACTGTGAGCCAGCACACATCTATATTTAAAATATACACTAAACAATATCTATACTTCCCTATTCTCTCCACTGTTAACACATCCTCAAACCAATAAAACCTCACTCTTTGATTGAAACATATGCAAATCACCTAAATCATTTGCTTCTTTTGTTCATCTCATAGTATTCAAAGGACACTGTGTGAAAGGTGTGGTAATCTAGTAATGAGTTTGTATCAATAATGACAAGCATGTTTTTTGGCTCTGTTCCATGTTTAAAACTTAACCATAACCACACATCACATGGGAACAAGTTATGTGACATTCATCTTATTCTCCAAACTCACCTGACACCACTGCAGTTTCAACCAGCCATAGAAACTAAGAGTAACTAGTTAACTGTTCTCCATCCACATTTTAGTTTGTTCTTCTATAAAGTTTACATCATTCCCCACTAAAAGCACTAAATAATTAGTTTTCTTATTTTTTCATGGCTCTCTGTGAACCTTTTGGTGTTTACATCGCACCTTTAAAAAAAAAATTACAGGGACTGGAGCAATAGTACAGTGGGTAAGGTCCTTTGGATTGCAAGCGGTCGACCTGGGACAAATCCGGGTTTGATCCCCAGAATTTCATATGATCCACCGAGCCTGCCAGGAGTGATTTCTGAATATAGAGCCAGGAGTAATCTCTGAGCATTGCCGGGTGTGGCCCCCCAAAAATATCACAAAGTCAGAACCAGAGAGATAATGCAAAGGTATTATCTTGCCAGGAATGCAGCTTTGGCCACGACTCTGGTTCAACTCCCTGAACCACATAATATACTTCCCCTCAAGCACCACTAGGTGTGTGACTTCATGAGCATAAAGTCAGGAGTGTCTTTGAACACAGGAGGCAGGTGGAGTGTAGCCCATAGAATTGCAACAAATTACTGGTAAAAATAATTACTGGTATTTTGAAGGATATTCATAAATATATCATTATAGGTGATTCCACATGATAGCATGAAAGATAATGCTTCCTAAAACAAGTTGCTGAAGCATGCTGAATTCTTTCAAGTTGAACTTAATCAGGCTCATGAGAAACATTGATGACTCCCTTAATTACCCAGTAGAATGACAATTGGTGTACTTACTCAGAATTAGAGTTTTTGCTTTTTCTATCAAGAAATGTATCTATATTTTTTCTACTCTAATTCTTTTTTTTCTCCTTACTATGTGAAATTTCCTCCTCCATGAAGTCCTAGGGCTAAGTTACTTTCCACTCAGGACGAAAGAAAATTCCTCCTTCCCCACTTACCTTCTTATAGGAATTCACTATTCTATGTAGAGTTCCCAACTGTATGTAACTGAATTTGTTTTCTCCTTTGTTCATTTGATTGAGCAATATGAACAGAAAAATAGGGGGAAATTTCCTCTCCTCCATAGACAGCACTATATGTCTTCCTATTTATACTCAACCTTAAAAAACTGGACCATGAGCTTCATAAGACTAGATGTCTTTGGACCAGGAAGATAGTATACGGGTCAGTGCAATCCTGCATCCAACATCTCCAGCACCATATGGACCTCTAAGCACCAATTCAATGCTTGCAAAGGTACTGGAATAAGTCCAAAAAAGAACCAGGTTCTCAAGTAGTAGAATTCAACCAGCTAGAACTGATGGCCGAGTATCACAACCCCTTGATATCTGCTGAGTATTTCTTGAGAGCCCAAGCCATTAAAAAATGTATAGAACTTTGCTATTTTGTTAACTCCAAACATCAGTATCTATAAGAATATGTCACCAGTATTAGGTTCTGTAGAGTGGAGTGACATGAGAGAACAAATGAATTGAGACAAAAATGATGGCACTAAAGTGGATTTCTGTCATCTAGACTTGAAGAAGATAAAATTCATCTTGACTTGAGGAGGATAAATTTCAGAGGCTCTCTTCCATCCTTTAGATTAGTTTGCAATTCAAGATAGATGTTTGCAGATCAATTTCATGTCAAAATGGTACAGAGCTTTTGACAGAGTGGTCATTTTACACCAAGTTCAGACCTAACTGCTCAGGTGAATACCAAATATTCTCTCACTCTTTCTAGGGAAGAACAAGGTGTATTCTGACATCCAAGGCATGCAAAAAAGTTTCCTGAATAATGGTTCAATTTATTTGTCATAGTCATGTTGTTTAGAAGGTAAAAATATAATTGAACCATGGCCAATTGTCTCCTACTACATCATCTAAATAGGAGTTATCAAATAATAGTAACATTATGTCATAGTAGGTAATGTTATTTTATAAGAATTGATGATGGGTCCCCAAAGCTGAAGTCATATTTTGCATACATGACTCTGATGCTCAAAGCTACCTGAGTACTAGGTTCAAAACAAGAAAGTGAATCAGGGAGACCATCAACCAGAAAAGAGATAAGTGACTACAGAGGATAAAGGCAAGCCATGATTAAAGAGAAACAGATAAGGGTAAGACCAACATAGTCAAAAGTAGATACCTAGGATAAACCAGGCAAGCTAGGTTGTATTTCATCTTCCCCAGATATGATCTATGGATCTTTTGGGTAGCAACTTATTTTCTCCTTCTGCAGATAAAAAAATGAAGGCTTTGAGAGCCTTGATCATTTCCTTAGAGTAACGCTTGTGAGGATGTTGGAATAAGACAATAATAGGTGTAAAGCATGTAATGCCATATTTTCTAACACACAAGTGCCCAGTAAATGTTTACAACACTCAATGGAAATACAAAGTGACAACAAAGGAGTTAAAGAAGCTAAATTCTGATTAGCATAGAATCTATCATTTTTCCTGGCTTTGCATGAAGATATTTTTAACAAAAAAGAAACCTCTAAGGGTTTTCAGTTCTTCCTTTCTAAACTCAGCAGGAGGAGGTAGAGATTTATTGAACTGCGGTTTGCATAGTACCTTAATATGTAGCTATAACCATCTCCAAATTATTTAGCTTTCCCTCCTTTTTCTTTTGATATAGAAACAATATTGGTGGCTAATGCACATGGTTGTTGTGAGGCTTAATCAGTTAAATACATGCAAAGTAATGAATGGTTTTATTCTGTTTAAGGAGGTGGAACCTGAGGCCTTTTACTTCCAAATAGGTGAATTACCACTAGCCTACCTACCCAGCTATAAAGCTCATATGTTTTTGTTTTGCTGTGAGGTCACACCTGATGCTGAGCACAGGGACTTCTCCGTCTCCAGTGGTCAGGGGTCACTCCTGGAGTTGTTCAGAAAACCATAAGGGAGCAAGTATCAAACCAGAGACTCAAATGAAAAACGTGTGCTCCTTTTCTCTGAGCCTTTTCCTAGCCTTTATTAAGCTAGGGAGTTTGCTTTGCATGAGGCCAACATGGGCTCAATTCCCAGCATTCCATATGATTCACCGAGTCTGCCAGGAGTGATCCCTGAGTGCAGAGCACAAGTCAGTCCTGAGCATCTCCAGGTGTTCCCTCCCCCAAAAAAACAAATAAATAAGCAAAAGATATAATGCTATTTTGGGGGGAGGTCACACCTGGCAGTGCCCAGGAGCTACTCCTGGCTCTACGCTCAGAAATTGCCGGCAGGCTCAGGGGACTATATGGGATGCCGGGATTCGAACCACCGTCCTTCTGCATGCAAAGCAAATACCCTACCCCTGTGCTATCTCTCCGGCCACATAATGCTATTTATTGATGCACAAACAAAAGGCACTATATGCCAGACCTGGTTCTTTTTCCTTCAGTTCAAGGATTTGTCAATACATAAAACCGGAAGTTAAGAAATTTAAGTAAAATTCATATAGAGATGAAAATATACTACATACACAGCTGTAAACTATTTTCCATGACAAAGGATATCTGGGTAGCCAAAGAAAATGTGGTTCAAAATCTAAAATAATAATAATAATAATAATAAAAATAAAAATAATATACAAATCAAATAATTTGTAGTAAAAGACTAAATGCTGTTACTTATTAAGAAGATTTGACATCCAACGTTTGCACTGAAGTTTTAATTAAAACTGAAGTTTTAATCTTCATGAGTTTATAATATGAGCAACTGCTTAAGCTTTTTGAGTCCCTAAAAATCATTTTTAAAGAACACATGAGGAGACCTACATAAATGAATCTCTGTGCAGAAGAAGCACATGAGTAAAATACCTAGTTCATTAACTGATTCAAAAATGCATCTAAAGGGTCTCAGAGCTCATTTCTTCATTAAAACTACTGTCACTGCTGAGAAAAAAAGGTGGAACAGGCAGGTAGGGCCTCAGGCTTCCATCAGTCCTGTCAACAAGTCTATTCTGTTCTGTACCTAGATGCATGATGAAAGACAGGAATTCAAGCCAATCCTCCACAGCATTCAGTGTTCTTAGCCCCGAAAGTTTCCTCAACTTTGAAGCACCAGGCTCAAAGCTTACTTGTAAAGCTGAAGTTTGCTTAAGAGTTAAGAACTTGATGAGGAGGAACTGGTGAAGAGCAGAGGAAGTTGAGGAACCCTAACAACTTCTTTAGGAAACTGAACTCAGGGAGTCATCTGCAAAGGCTGAAAGATTAGCTTCAAGGAAAATAGCTATTCCAAGGCACAGAGGAGAAATTAGAAACGACCAGCTGGTGTGAATCAAGAGAAATATGTTGCTAAAAGGTGGCGAGCAAGCTGTTTCCAAAGAATTGGGCTTTCTAACAGTTTTCTCAGGCATGGTGATTTGAGGGGTTTGTTTGGCTGCATTATTTCTTCCTATTTTTCCTTCTAAAGTCTTGGAAGGCTTTAGAATAAATGGCTGTGAGCTGTGAAAAGAAATGTGGCAGAATCAAAGGATGCTTTGCAATTTCCCTTTATTATAATAATAAGTTGCAGGCAGGGTGGATTTTAGCATCTTTGAAATCATGGCTTTCCAAAGGTGTCTCAAAAAAAAGGTGTCCACATTTCTACTCTGGAACTTCTATCATCTGCTGTGAACTTCTAACTCTCCTATGGATAAGTGCACACATACATATACTCAGAAATATCATACACACACATCACACTATATACACATGCAATACACAACCAAGAAAAAAGATTAAATCCTTTTAACAACAAAGACCTTGCCTCCTAATTTGGCAAGAATTATAAGGAACTTTCTATTACATTTTTTGATCTTCTTTTTCTTGAGGCCATTTGGTACTTTTGCTTCTTTTTGTTTAAAATCTATCAAAACACTGAATATATGAAGACCTCACCAAAAATAGTTTGAACTGAGTAAGACTGGAAACTCTTTTTTTTTTTCATTTCTGTTAAAGGAAAATTACATCTACAAGAAATTGTGGAAAGCAGGGGAATTGAAGATTAAGTCCTTCATGAAGCATAGCAGACTTTTAAAGAAAACCTTTCTTTTAAAACTATATTGACAGCATTCCTGGAGAGGCAATTTGAGGTAGGAAGATAAATCTTAAAATCATGAACATCAAAAGTTGAGTTAAATCACAAAAATGCAATGCTGGCTCAAATTTCTATTTTTTTTCCTTTGAGGCAGCTAAGTATCAACATACTTATTTAATAACTCGGAACTGAGGTTTGAAGACTACAGTCCTTGGTACAAAGTAAGGATGCAATACAAATTACTTTTCATCCACTTTTTCCCCTGGCACACATTAGCACTCTTGGTAGAGTAGACAAGAGGTTATTCAGAGAGAACTGGATTAATCCCATATTAAGTGCAACTAAGAAACTTGTCCAAAGAAGCCCAGCCTATAAAGCTCTCTGCACTTTCTAGATAGTCCCAATTTGGCCTCTTACTAACTATGCACTGAACTGAATGACAAGGCTTCTCTTTTTCTTTTGGCTAGTGCAAAGCAATTTATGTGAAAGTTTCACAGACAAGAAAAATAGAGGTGATTGATGTTCTAGAGGGTAAAGTAATTAAAGTTAGCCAAACTTGATGATCCCAGGTAAGTACTCAACTCTCCTGGTTAAGGCATAAGGGATTCCATAGTGATTGAAACAGTATTTCCAATCATTTACCAAGTACTTTCTTGCTAGAGGGAATTGAAAAGAGTTTAAAATATGTATTTCAAGACAACCCAAAAAAGAGTATCACAAATACTATATTAGAACAAATTTCAACTTTTCTTTATTTCCCGATATGTGAATTGTTGACATAATTTCTAAATTGAAGTATATTTGAATTTAGACTTCAGTCTGATTATTATTAAGTGATCACATGAAAGTAAGGAAAGTATGACTTTTCTGTAAGGAACTGAGTTGTTATTGTGTTTAATATTTAAACAGTTTGAATAAAAACTGTATTAAAAGTGTCAAGAAAAACGCTGATCATTCCCCCAAGCAGCATATTTTTGTAACTATACCATTCAGGGATAGCTTCTTTTCAGTTACACAGTTTCAACAAACATACATTGAGTTCCTATTATTTTCCAGAGCAAAGGGATGTGACTCAGGATGATGAATAAAACATTTCTCCTGCTTTCTTGGGATTCTCATTCTAGGTTGAATCTCTTCTCCTGGAATAGATGTGCCAGTGGAAAGCAAAAATGGAATAGAAGTCCAGTTTTAGGTTGGCTAAAATGGAGGGTAAAATAATACATCCTCCCTGTAACTGAAATAATATACTCTTTCAGTTAACCTCTAAATAAATATTTTTATTAATCTACATATTTTTCATTGTGTTATTTTTTGAAAGCTCATTTACATTAGAGGCTACAGAGTAAATTTCTGGTACATGGTACCAGTGAGTTTAATCCCACTCTATACTTCAAAAAATATCTGGGCTTCTTTTCTATTTTTGCCTGATGACTCTGCTATTGTTGGATCCCCCCAACCAAACAAAAGCTATTTCTGACTGTAACACAGCTACTCATGGGTGAGCAACAAACTAAAGGCTGTCACCCTTGACAAACTGCTTAATCAAATAGATTCACCAGGGTTATGAGGTTGACACCACCCACCCACATCACACACATAGTGAGCACATATATGAACAATTTAAGTAAATAATGCAACCGCAGGAAAGCATTAGGAGAAGCAGCACAAAACAAGGAGTGCTAGCCTTGGAGAGCTTACAAGCCAAACTATACCCAGTCACTATAATCCCAATGTTCTCTCTCTTCTCAATATTATTGGCAAAAATGGAGCAGAAATATGTTTCTCCCATAAATGAAGTGACATATGGAGGCAATGAATATTTTGTAAGAAATTACATGCACCCAAAGTGGTCTAATATGTTGGGGTGAAATAGTTTGTAGCCTTGTAGCCATAATCTGAAGAACTACAGGACAGGCAATATATTAAAAGTTTGTATTATTCCTGCACAAAGACATCAAAACACAGTCAACCCACAGGTTATATGGTAAGCACTGAACGTTTCTATATAATGTTATATATTAACACTTCAAAAAACATGTTTGAGGGGCCGGAGAGATAGCATGGAGGTAGGACATTTGCCTTGCAAGAAGAAGAACGGTGGTTCAAATCACAGCATCCTATGTGGTCCCCTGAGCCTGCCAGGAACAATTTCTGAGCATAGAGCCAGGAGTAACCCCGGAGCATGCCAGGTGTGACTTAAACAAACAAACAAACAAATCACATTGGTGATTCCTGCATCTTAGTTCCTTGCAGCAAGTATAGCCTGAATAATTCTAAAATCAAGTCATCCAGGGACCTGTAAATAAGGTTGTACAGACAAGTCATTGATAAAACATTTTCTGTCCTTAAAGGATAAGGCCAGCACACACCCTGATAAGTGATAGAGCTTGTAATACAGAAAGAAAGACCTTTTGATTCCCGAATGGATTTTTTTTTCCCTCTCTGACTTCTAAGTTGAAAGAAGACACTAGAGATAAGACAGGGAGCAGGATATTTTTAGCTGAGAAACAGCTCATCATAAGAGAGAGGCTGTTAGGGAAATATTGCAGGTGGGTACTGGATTTTACTCTATTTAGCAAATGTGCAGAGGAGTTCAATACTTGTTTGTGGAGTGAATCGATGTTGAAAAGATTAAATGACGTGAGTGCACAGAACCATAGGGAATGTGACTGGGTGTCTATTCCCCCCTATTGCTTCGGATTCAAATGGCTTAATGCCAAAAATGACACTATAAGAAAATAGAGCTCTGAGATGCAAGACTTTAATTTTTCTCCCTAACATCATATATTCCTCCTCAAATGATAAATTCAACTATCATTTCTCATTCTTCAGTTTTTAAACCTCTAAATGTTTTCATACTGCACTTTGGTCTTTGACTAATAATAACATAACAAAATAGTAGGCATGCTTATACAACTGTCTTCTTTACATCCAATGTCACGGTAAGCAATATACACATACTTTGCTTAGTCCTCTCATTGCACTTATAACAGTTCCTGTATTAACTTCTCACATTTGATAAATATAGAACTCAAAGAAGTTAAGTAAATTGCCCTACATCATTGCACTGGTGTGGAAAAACTGGGATTCCGAATCAAAAGATCTTGTTTCCCTTCTTCGCTGACCCTTACATTTCATTGTACTGAAGGTAAAAGCCTAAAAGAGCTTCTGAACTACTATTATCCTTTCTTTAACTGAAGCCCCTTTATAGAACGTTAACAATTCTTATCCTGCCTATCATTCCCCTCTTTCGCTTTACTCATTTAAAGGAATATGATTTCCTTGTGAGTCCCTGTGCAAAGCAATAGAATACTGCAGGTCCCCTCACCAAGAAGAAATGCATTTCCAATTTAATAATAGAGGTCGATGGGAAAATGGGATTTGCTTCACAGGAATTTGCCAGCTTTGCTGGAAATCACTCATTGCATAAGCTCGTAGAAACCTTTGATGCAGAGAGAAATAGATTAACCCCCCCCACAATCAGTGAATATTATTAGACAACCTGAAGGCAGTAGCTATGTCTCCTGTTCATCTGTATGGCTTCCAAAGCTGAATTCTTCCAAGTTGCTATTTAAAAACTAATGAAATAAAGTGTCTAATTTTATGTACAAAAATTTTATTACCATTATTAACATTGAAATAAATCAATAATCGGTCTTTTCTTGCATAGGTGTGTTATATAGAAGTAAGAGACCAGTACTACACCTAATAAATATCAAAAAGGAATTTAATTTATTAATTATTAAAAGACAAATTTTGATGTTCCATATTCTAGTAGGTGCTAAACATATAAAGTAAACTCCAAGGGAACAATAATGTACAGTTTGACTTGTAGAGCAGATTTCTAGCTTTACCTTTGATTTGAAGTTTACTTTTGATATTTAAGTCTCTAGGTATTACAAAAGGTAAGTATTGAATAGTTAGTGAAATTGAATAAGGAAGCTTGACTTCATAAAAGGTTTCAGAAAAGCATCTCAAAATGAAACAAATATTGAACTGGGATATATAGAAAAGCTAGGTGTTAATGATAGGAAGTTGGAGGCAGCATAGGAAGTGAAGTCAAGAGAAAAGAAATACTCTATTGGCAAAGCTAGATAAATGATTCAAATAATTGTCAGGAAATGAAAGAAAACCACAGAAATAACAAAATAATGGGGATAGCATGGTTACTATTAAATTGAATATAAGGAGGCATGAACAAAATCATGCAATGTCTATTAGAAATATTCAAGATTTTTAACTCCTGTAGACAATAAAATATAATTTATTCTATAGTATGCCCAATCTTATTAAAATATGAATCACATATATCACCTTTCTAATTAAGTGTGAACAGGAGCCAGAAAGAGCACTCAATAATCTGAACTTAGTCTGCTGAAGACCCCAATTCAACCAAGCACCATATGTTTTCTGCTTACCCTGGAGTAACCTGGCAGCCCACCTAAATATGACCCTAAAACAAACAAAAAGTGTAGCAGAGAACAAATTTGGGGAAAAAGTGAATGAATTAGAAGAAATTATTTAGAGTATCTTTTAAAAATTTATTGACATAATCACCAAGAATTCATCCTGAAGAGAAATAGGAAAAATTGCTAAGTAGGGGTATTCAAATGTAAAATCTTTCAAATAATATAATCTTTTTATATTGCATATTTTCCCCTCTATCCACTTAAATTTTTGGTACAAGAAGACTCTTTATTTATTGTGCTTACTGTAAATATATTTTTAAATAATACTTTATACTGTTATTAGTAGAAAGTAGTATCATGCTGTGAGACAACATTCAAACTGAATATAATAATACAGATAACTTATTGTAACTAGTAGGGCTTGTCTTCCCAAATCTCCAATGTTGAAACTAATTCTATCTTACTTAAAGAGTAGGCATTGGTTAACTGTTATGTCAAGGACATGCTGTTACATTATAATGACATTTTCCTGCAAAGGTCAAATAATTGTAAATTAATCAAAATATGCTGTAACCAAAATATTCAATTTGAATGTTAAATTGCATTGATACTACTCTATTTTACTCAATATTTTTCATCAAAATTCATCTAAATTTTTGTGCTCTGTTTGTCATGTTCACTTCCCAGATTTAGAGGTGTATGAGAGACTTGAAAAAAAGTTGAAATATATTCATGTCAGGGATTCCCAAATCTCAGGAGTATGCATTTTAAGTTCATTATTCATATCTATGAAGAAAAGAGGTACAAAAAATAGATACTATGAATATGCTCAATTATACAATCTCTCTTCAATTCTTCATATTTCAGTGCCAACAATGGTTTTAATGCTATGTTCTCTATAAGCCTCAGAGAAGACTTTCCAGGGGTCTCAAACTCATGGCTCACGGGCATCAAAAGGCCCTCCACACAACATGTTGTGGCCCTGCCCTAGAGGAATCTTTGTTTGTTTTCTTTTGTTTTAGTTGTTTGGGTCACACCCCACAATGTTCAAGGCTTACTACTGACTTTGCACTCAAGGATCACCTTGGCATTGCCTCCTGCACACCGCAGGTAAATTGAGATTGAGACCCCAAACATTTCTGTAGGGCTGGGGAGAGTAGGTAGAGCACCTCCCTTGCATGCAGCCAGGACAGAGCCAGAAATAAGACATGGGAATCATTTGGTGTGACCCCAAAACCAAAACATAAACTAAAATAAACATCTCTGTATTTATTTCTAACATCTAGGACTAAATTAGACTCAAGATAACTACCCTAACCCAATTGTTAAAACAAAATATTTGGGGGGAAATAGGTTCTAACTCATAAAATTATTCTTTATTTAAATAGGTTCTAACATAAAATTATTTGATTCCTTATGTAAATTCCAATCTGTATGTAAGAAGAGAAAGAAATAAACAAGAGGTATGTCTATAAATATAAACGTGTTTG
>PVKC010041055.1:0-12218 GCA_004027635.1 Crocidura indochinensis | reverse complement strand
TATGCTCAGAAATCACTCCTGGCAGGCTTGGGGGTGGGGAGGGAACCATATGGAATGCCGGGATTCGAACCACCCTCCTTCCACATGCAAGGCAAACAACTTACATCCTTGCTATCTCTCTGGACCCTCCCCTCCTTCTTTCAAAAAAAAAAATAGCTGATCTGTCATTAGTTTACACTATCATGAAATTTCCAGAGTATACTTAACCGTGTTAAGGGATATAGAATTCCTTACAGTCCCGACCAAAGTACATATCTTCCCACCTCCGAAACCACTCTCCATTCACCTCTCTCTTTTCCTCCCATAACCACAAGTTTTCACTAAGCTCATTTTGCTTTTTTTCTTTTGCTAGCTTTTTTGCTCTAGTTATCTTTATATGACACACATGTAGATCTAGCCAACAGGTCTTTTTACCTCCTGACTTATTTTACTTAGCACGATCACCTCAGGTTCCATCTCCTTTTTTGTCTATTGGAGCACACTTTCCTCTTTTTTTTATGCCAGAATGGTATTATCTGAGTCTATTTACCATCCCTTGTTCACCAGTTAGCTATTAATGGGCACTGAGGTTGATTCTATGTGTTGGCTATTGTGAGTAATGTTGTTGTGAACATTAATAAATATCTTGTCAAATTAATGTTTTCATATTCTTTGGATTCATGCCTACGAGTGATATACCTGGATGATAGGGATTTCCATTCATATTTCATTGTAGAATAATTTCATTTGCTCAATAAGATCCTTCAGCCTTTTTTACAGTGTATTCATTTCCACCCCTGGTCCCAGGCAGTCATTTATCTACTTTATGTCATTATATAGTTGTCATTTTTTCTAAATAATTTATATCAGTGGATTCACATGCTATGCAATATCTGGCTCCTTTCATTGATAGTAACATTTTTTGAAATTCATGAATGGTATGATTGGAGAATATTTCCCCCACTTGACCTATGGTATATTACATTTACTAGCTGGATTCCTTTTTTTTGTTGTTGTTGTTGTTGTTTTCTTTTGTTTTGGAGCCATGCCCGGTGACACTCGGGCTACTCCTGGCTATACGCTCAAAAATCGCTCCTGGTTTGGGGGTCTATATGGGATTCCAAGGATCGAACCAAGGTCTGTCCTGGGTCAGCTGTGTGCAAGGCAAATGCCCTACCACTGCGCTATCGCTGCAATCCCTAGATTTTTTTTAATTTCCCCTTTCACCTGTAGATATTTCAGACGGCAGCATGCTTCCCCATGCAATTCTGCCAATCAGAGTAGACACTTAAAAATAATTTTCAGTCAGTCCATTCTTAAATGGCTTCAAAGATTCCCACTCATAATATGCTGTCAAGAAGTAGTCACAGGGGCAAATTCTAAATTTTAGAGCATTCATTTTATTCATCAAATATTGAGTGAGCCTTCATAGTGCATGGACCACTGGCTGGATCCAATGGGATGTGGTCCAACTCTCTTGGGATCTCTCCTCTAAGGCAGGATACTTGACATAAGGCTCTCCAACTTGACATAAGTACCTAAGTGCATGGAGAGAGGAGCCACAGAGTGATGTGCTGTCACAGCAGCTGTCTTTGTCCCTCCCTGGCCTTTACCCTCCTCCCATACTCCCCACCCCTCCCAGTGTGGCCATTCCAGCCCAGCTACCCCTGCATTTTTGAGTAATTGCTTGTTTGTATGTCTCCATTTTCTGGAATGTGAGCAACCTGAGGGCAAAATGGTTTCTCTTCATGCTTTCTGAGTCTTATAGAGGGCCTGGATTGGAGGAAGTGAGCAGCAAGAATGAATGAATGGATGAATTAATGAATCAGTGGCTGCTTTGTGCTGGCAAGACACAAGAGTAGAGTGGGAGCCATATGGGCTTCCTTGGGGCTCATATTTTCCATCTCTTTTTTCTTCCATCTCTCCTAAGGGAGCCAGCACTTGCCTGGCTGCCTCTCTGGAGACTAGGCACAAGTTCATAGTCAAGAGTGTGACAGCCCTCTAAATGTCTGTCTGCTCCCTAGAGAATACCCTTGATGAAGCTTCTTACCACTGCCATTGGTATTTAATAGTGACCCTGGGGTCACTCCAAGGGCAGACTATGTGAAAATAGTCTTGTCTCGCCCGCCCGTGACTGGGCCCAGATGCCAGAGGGAGTGACTGAGAAGTTCCTCTCCGACTTGAGGTCAAGGCTCCTCCCTGCTCCATCCTGCCACCACCCAGCCCATGTGCTCTGCTTCCTCCTTGACTCTTGTCCCAAGTCATCCTGCTGGACCAGAAGAAACCCAGAAGCCAAGGGAACAGGACGCATAGTGTGGGCTCCCGGACGGCTTTGGGCTGGCGGAGCAAGAAGGAAGACCTTGGAGATGGCTCCGGGCCTGGAGCTTCCTCTGGACAAGGAAACAGGTGGCTTTGAGTGGGCTTTTCCAGGTTGTCAGTGCAGATGGTTGGGGTCTAATTCAGGTCTCATGAAAAGCACTAGGACAAAACTAATGTCAAAAAAACATTATTTTTGAAAAAAAATTTTTGTTTCTGAGATGACTTGAGGTACTTAATATAAATGCTCCTTATTTTTAATATATTTTAAGATATTCTGAAGGACTAAATTGATAGATGTGATCTACTTTGTGGTTTTTATTTTTCTTGGCAGGAGTGGTGGTGGTGGTGGTGGTGTTGTGTTTTGGCCACACTCAACTGTGCTCAGGGCTCACTCCTGGTGTTGCTAGGGGGAGCATATGTGGTGCTGGGGATCAAACCTAGGCTAGTTCCTTACCCAGTTTACTATCTCTCTGATCCTTATGGTCTACTTTTATAGGACCTTTGTATTTAGTCTTGTTAAACTCTGGAGATTTTGCTCCTTCTGTGGGCACCTTTGTTTCCGGTTATTGATTAGAGTGCATTGGTTTGCATTGTCATGGACAGAAACATTTTGTGAGCACTGGCTGCCATATTAATGGAGATTCAGTATGAACCACCATGTCCACTCAAGTACTTCAGTGGACACTGTGGTTAGTGACTTCAGAGATTGTGGTTAGCTGAGTGCCCTTTTTAACTTTGGGGGAAAACACAGGTACAGAGGCTATGCCCAGTGGTGTTTAGGGCCTACTCCTGGCTGTGTGTATAGGGATCCACTTATGATTCTGAGAATCAGACCAAAGCTAACCATGTGCAAAGTACGTCCCTGTACTATCTCTCCAACCCCTGTCCATCTTTTCTTAATGGTATTTCAAAAATTGAGTCACCTTATTTGGATTGATTCTTTTTTCATCAGTATATTTACCATTTAAAATGGACTTATGCTTGAGAAACCTCAAATACAGTATCTTCATTCTAAATTCACATACACAGATGTTTCCCTCTTGCCAAATTCCAGCGCAAATGTAGTGATCTTAATCTGATGCATCAAAAGTTAGAGGATACATTCCTTTTATTTCTTTTTGGCACTTCCTTTAGTCTGCACTGATCTCTTCTGTTGAATTAGTGGTTTCATTTTTTAGTACAGAAATCAACTTTAATTAAAGCTTACTTGCTTTTTAAAAAAATAATTTGTTTGATTTAGCATTCTTAATTACCTTCAGTAAATTGCCTATAGAGGCTCCCCTAATTCATTTGTTTGTTCAAATTATTACTGTCATTTGCATATTTTGAACAACACTGCTTTAATGAAACAGTGGGGTGGAGTTGAAGCAGATGATACATTCTGTGGCAAATGTTAAGGCGATGGTCTTTCCGACCCTGTCTGTTTGTTCAGCTGGAAGGTTCTTATTATCCCACTGAGCTTCTCAAAAAGATCAAAGTCTTAAAAAATGCTTTCGTGTTGGAGAATCGTCCATAAAGAAGTGTCTAGGAGGGATGACCATAGAATGAAAATGTACAGCATTCAAATATAGCCACGGCCTACCATGAAGGCACTTCACATAGGCACACTTCTTAAGAAGAAAGTAAATATCCTCTTCTTAATGCCAAAATAAGTACCTGAAATAGTCCTGTTCACTTAAGCATCTTGCAGTAATTTGCACAATCATGTTTGTAATTATGGTGATTAAATAAAGATATTATTTAAAAAGAAAAATATAAAATTCAGCTATCAGGAACTGTAAATCACAGTTCTTAGATTTTAAAAAGTTTTCATTAAAAATAAAATGCAGGGGCCCGGGAGATAGCATGGAGGTAAGGCGTTTGCCTTTCATGCAAAAGGTCATCGGTTCGAATCCCGGTGCCCCATATGGTCCCCTGTGCCTGCCAGGAGCAATTTCTGAGCATGGAGCCAGGAGTAACCTCTGAACACTTCCGGGTGTGACCCAAAAACCAAAAATAAATAAATAAATAAATAAATAAATAAATAAAATGCAAAAGAAAAAAGGTTTATTAGGAGAATAGATCCTTTAGGAGATGCTAATAGAGAATAGATCGTTTAATCGCTTCTCGGCCCTTTGGCTAAAATCAAGTGTGGAGAATAGATCGTTTAGAGAACATATTGATAAATACTAAGAGTGATGTGTTATCTGAATATCAATTGTCTCAGATCTTACCTCAGAATTTTGGGTCAACTGTTTTCACTGCTTATAGTTCTGGATAAGTGTACAGGGCAAATTGATGGATTCACTTCTAATTTATGAATTGTAAATTATTGCAGATCCTAATTAATAGTTTATACCTCCTAAACTTAAGAAACATATCTCCAACTTATATCTCCTCTTATTTAAAAAAAACATGTGCTAGAACATGAGACAGAATTATATAAATTTGAATATATCTTTCCTTTATTGTCTGTAACCAAAATATGGAAAATGATCTGACAAGAGACATCATTAATGTTATTTATATACTAGCACTAAAAGCATCTCTGAGTGATGTGACCAGAAATCCTATCTCAGAGAATTCACTCATATTCTCTCTTCCATACTAATGTATTATTTGTAAAGAAAGTCTTGCATCTTTGGAACACTGGTAATAAAAGTAAATGAGTGACCATCAGTGTTTGATGTTTTTGCTTCAATTTGAGGGGTCTCTGAGAAAGACAGAAAGATCAGTCACTTTCATGCCTATTTGAGCCTACATCCTGATGTACTCTCTGTCCACAAAGGCCAGACTGGTCTAGCATCAGGAAGGCCTGCTCTCTTAGACCCAATTTGTGATGGAAAGGACTCTGTCTATAGCTAATATTTAAGTCACTAAGTTGTTACTTATAAACTCCCTGAGTCTGGGCAAGTAACTTCTTGAATTTATTTCCTTACAGGGACAGTAGTTTACTAAAGATACATTAGACATTACCAGGGTCATTCCTCTCTGACGCTTCTAGTGGTGAGGGTTTGTCTACAATTATATTCCTCTATACATTATCTGTATATCCAGAGATGAGAGTTGAGGAAGAACCAACCAATTACTAGATTCAGGGCACAGCCTAAGGTATAGATTAAATGCAAAGGTTGCAGGTTATCATAGACCATTGAACCTTTGACCAAAGGTTCTGATTTAACCTGGGGCTCCAGCATACAAACTTTTGAGCTATCTCCTCAGTCCCATTTTAATTTATTTTGTTTATATCTTCAAATTTATTAACGTATTTCTCCTCTTTTTCCTTCCAATTGATTGATAGTGAAATTTGGGGGATTGTATACTTTAATTTTTTTTGGTTTATTTGTTTGTTTTGGGGCTACATCCAGTGATGCTCAGGGATTACTCCTAGCTATGCACTCAGAAATCGCTTGTGGCTTGGGGGACCATATGGGACACCAGGGGATCAAACCATGGTCTGTCCTAGGTCAGCCTTGTGCAAGGCAAACGTCCTACTGCTGTGCCACCACTCCGACTGTATACTTTTTGCTTAAGACTTTGCATTAAAATTTTTAAAACAGTTTTTCTTTCTTTATTGAGATTTCTTTTACATTGTTTAGAATAGTTATACTAAGGGCTTTAAAAATCTATGCCTGCTCATTCTATAACCTGCATCACCAAACAGAATTTTTCAGGAGTACTGAATCTTTGAGAATGGGTTACATTATCTAGTCCTTTGCATGATTTTGGAATGTATCTTAGACATAGTGATTTGCTATATGGAGATTTTTTATTTTGCCACATGCCATTAAAGAGTATTGATTTTCTGTTTTAGAAGGCAGTTAAGTTGGCAGAATTCATTTTTTAGTTTTGTCTTACCTGTAAATGAGAGCAGTACAAATGTATTTATTTCTTTTGACCTTCCCTGGGAGGTTGGGGTCTGCTCTCCATGTCTATCATTGAGATCACTCAGAAATTTGATCTGATTTTATATTCTGAATTTGGGACCTCCCTTTGTGGCTAGAATCTCTTGCAGATTTCCTCCCTCATTTTCCAGCTGTACGATTTTGTAGGACCCTGTTCTCTGTTTCCTCAGTCAAGAGAAGAGCAGTTTTCTCCCTGAAGTCTAGCCTCTGTAGGGAAAGGACAGGAGGAGTCTGCCCTTACATGAACAGATAACAGAAAGGAATGAGTTACTTTTTATTTGTTTGTTTTTATATTCGAGCCACATCCAACTTTGGTCAAGACTTAATCCTATCTCTGCTTAAGGATCACTGCTTGTAGGCTTAAGGAACTATATGTGGTGCTGGTAATCCAACCAGAGTCGACCATCTATAAGGCAAATGCTCTACTCACTGTACTTTCTCTTCAGACCCATAAAGAAATAAATTACTAAAATTTATTTTTCTAAATATCAACTTTGGTTTCTTTATTGCTTTCTTTTAAAAATATCACTGTCATTTTTAGAGGTGTTTGTGGGAGGAAAGACCACTGTGACCAGACCCACTATGCTCAGAGCCATGTTGCACTAGGAATCAAACCCAGGATCTTGCACATATAACGAATGTCCTCAGAAATCTTTTTATTCTTAGTTACCTTAGATATTGTTGCTTTTTATAAAAATTTATTCAGAGCTTATAATTATTATAAATGAAAAATTGTTTTACTATGCATAACTTTCATGATGAGACAGAGTCTGATTAACCTACTTTACAGATAGATTAGACATGTACACTCACTACACTTAGGTTAAGCTTTCCTACATCCACTTTCAGTGACAGAAATATGAGCTGAAAAACAACAATTTGAATCCAGAACTTTTTCCAAGGGGAGGTTTTTATGGTGTGGGTTTTAGGACAATAGAAATAAGTATAGGAAATACTTTGGGACACTTGTGTCCTTGTGATGCTAGTTCCTTATATAATAGGCTGGTCTCAAGATCTCATTATTAGTGGCTACTTGATATGTATCAGTGCCTGCAGTATTTCATGTCTAATTTTATGAGCAGGTTGTATTAAAGGATCATGTTGCTTTTAGTTACTGGCCAATTTTCATTATGATAAAACACTACACTTTCAGGATCCTATGATGTTGAGTTCCATGGACAATTTTATTTAGAAGGTGCTGAAGTTTATCATGCATTTTTGCATGATAAAAACAAAGAATTTTGAAGGAAATGAGTATGAGCAATGATATAATAAATGCATAGGGATTGATTATCGAAGAAACTTGCAATCACACTTTTAGAATAAGTGACTTTAAAAAGTCAATTGAGTCTTGGAGTCAGAAAGTATATATAGGACTTCAGGCTTTGCATATAGTAAACTCTGATTTGAGCTCCACATAGTTCTCCAAACCTTGTTGGATCTGACCCGGGAGTCCCCTAACACTTCTGGGGAGACCAGAGTAATCCCCAGGACTATTGGGTCTATTAACAGCATCACATTGCTGGGTCCTTGACTCCAGTCTAGTTGGGCAGGAATCACTGTGAAGGGCCTTGAGCCACCTGAGTATCACTTGGGAAGTTCTTCTGCCAAAGTGGAAAATAATAATAAAAAAGAAACTATCGTGAGTCTAAGATTATTAAAATTGATGTGAACCATAGATGTGGAAGTCTGGCAGTAGGTGAAATAAACAGACAGTAATTGTCTCGAGACTTTCCTCTTCCTTGATTGTTTCCCTTTTCCTCCTCCATCTGAAGTCACTTTCAGTTATAATTCATCAAATGATTGAGTTCATCTTATTCCTATGATCTCTTGATTTTATCTTCACTTTTCATTTTCAAGCCTGGCTCTGTATTGATTTTGTCATGGTTGATAAGCTGATTTGTAAAGCAGTGAAATGCTGTTTCAGTATGTTTCTTTAACTAAGGGAAAGGCTATATATTTGCTTGTGGAATTCCCTCTGCCTACCACACCAGTGCTCGGATACCATTACTCTTGGTAGCTGGCCAGTAAAAAGCAGGGGTTCAATACTTGATTGATTGATGGTTCTGAATTCCTGCCAGTCAGTTCTGGGAAGGTGGGCTTATCTTCCGAGGGAAATAAAACAGAATCCTTGAAGACCAGGATAAAGATTTTGGCTTTTATCCTAAGAATAACGGGAAGCTGTGCAGAGTTTTGAAGCACTACTGATAAGTTCATACTTTAAAAAATTTAAATAATTATTGTAGATGTTTGTGGAATAGTTCAATATAACCATGTCTAGAGGGTAGAAATTTACATGTACATATAACAGTTTAACCCAGGAATGCAATCTAAAATAACTGAGAGCTGGATTTTCTTCCAGCTGCATATCCAAGTATTATTTTCCTGACCATACATAAGGTTGGTAAAATTTGATAGTCATATGATTTGATTTTTGTCCTGTGGTGGAGAGATGTGTGTATGGAATTTGAGTATTTAGTATTTCTGATAAGAAAAGCTTATTTTTATAATGAAAAATAGAAGCAATGCAATATTAAGGTATAAGAAAATACAAAAAGCTGGTGAAAATGTCAAAACTATCTTTTATGACTTTTTGAAAATGAATTTCAAATTTATTCATCTTAAAGTTAAAATGCATGTGCATACTTAAAAATGATAAAAAGCATACATTTTTCCTAATAAAAATAGAGACAAAGCCTGTTATGTTATTAGTTACCTCATTCTGTTAATAATTGTTAAAAAGTTTTGTTTCTTTAAATGAGGAAAAACAATACTATTTCAGTCATTGGAAATATGAGTTAGAATTATTGAGATGTTGCTGAGATAGCAAAATAGTCAGGAGAAAAGGTTCTCTTGGTTTGTTTCCTTGGGACAACCAGAGAATTTTAAACTTATTTTAAAGAAAGGAATAGATGAGTACTGAATTAAATACAATCTTTCACTCCTGATTCAGCTATTAACTTATTAATAAAAAATGACAAGTCTAATGATAATTTTTTGATTTCCCAAAATATGGGATTTTATGTTTATGAAACTTGCTAAATCATTGAACTTATATTCTTCCTTCAGATAAACATTTTAGTGTGCCTGTGCTAAACAGACATGAATGAAGAAAAGAAGAAATTTCTTAGAAAATTGAAAAAATGGGGGGTGACCAAGAAAGGTATACTCCCAGTTCCCTGGTCAGTAAGAGGAGAATCAGGTTACTCTGTTTTCATAACTCGTGTCAATTCTGTGTTCTGGGGCTGCAAAACTGGCACATGACAACTCTCTCTACTATATCCAGAGGCCATCTGCACCACTTTAGAGGATAAATCATAAATAGACCTTTGAACTAACACAGTCTCACTGGACCTATCCTTTTGCGGACAGACTTCCAGTCTCAATAGGATATTGAAGGGGAGGCTCAATAGAACAAACAGTGGAATCCTTGTCTGGGAATGACTGCCTGGCAATTGTTTCATGGAAAACAGGGAGGGGTGGGGGACAACAACCCTGCTCTGTTCACTGGCTCTTTAATTTAGATTACCAATGATAAAGCCGGGACTCCAGCTACGGAAAGGTAGGATGCATACGCACAAACATTAGTGCTAATATGCTGCAGAAAGACAAGATAAATCAGCCGGCTCTCATACATCACTGAGGGAGAAGCTGATTGCAACTTGACCATGTGCCCGAGTAGTGCCATCAGTGAGAAGAGCAGAACATGGACTGAAAAAAACTAGAATGTGCCCTTAGGGCTGGTGCCTGGCTGGACCTGGGAGAAGTGTCTGGTGTAAGTTTCAGCTTGTTTTCTCTTGTCTTTGCCAGTGTGTTCTCACGCAGGGAGCTTGTTTCTCTTCTCTGTGTTTTCATGGAAGCCTCAAGCATGTTTATTTACAGGCGTAGACTTCATCTTGTATAAATGAAATATCAACCTAATAAAGTTCCTTTCAGAGGACAGTTTAGCCCCGTGTTTACCAGGAGAGATATGTGAAAAGGTGATGGTTATCATCCCCATAGGAAGCCGGTGGGTGAGTTTTGGTTTTCCTTTGCCTTGGATTTTTGTTCTGTGGGGAAGTAAGACTGGGAAGGGTGGATGTGAAACTAAAATAAATAAATCTAAGTTCTTTGGCCCCATTAAAAAAATGAAAAAGAATAAGAAAAATCATACTGGAAGTAAGCATTTCACTCCCCCTGTGATCTTTTGTTTTGAAAAAACTGTGTTTGACTATGTAAGTCAGACTGTTTGAAACATATTATATTTTATGACTGAGATGTTTTTATTGTTTCATATCTGTTATTAGACAAAATAATCATAAAGGGTGTTTTCTATGGACCTTTTTATATTCCAAAATTAAGTACAGATGGTAATTTCCAGCAGTTTTTAAAATTTGTCAATTATTTAATTTAGCATCACTTAAGCATCTGCACAGGGAGAAAGCTGAGATGGTACAACGACTGAATAAGCATTGATTGCTCGTCTGAATGGCATCTTTAAAGTTTTCGCCTCAAATCTCTGATTTCAGTTTATTTTTACCAAATTAGATTATCATATTTTGTTATTGAGCCTGTGAACGGGTGGCACGCGCTCGGATCCCCTACATTTCCCGTTAGAACAGCGTGCAAAGTGCCTGCACATTGTTACTCCAAGGGAAAAGCTCAGCCCAGTTCCCAGAGGAGATTGCTTAAATAATGCATGGGCAAGAGCAGGGCAAGATGGAATTTATGGCCCAGACATTGATTTCGTGCTTTTGTGCAGAGGAGAGAAGACATTAAGTATGAGGATATAGGGTGCTCTTGGAAAAAGGCATTCTTGACTTGAGTGCCCAAATGGTTCTCTCCATAGGTGATTTCTGAGAAAATCTAACACAATCCTGTGTCTCTAGTGTGGTTTCAGGAAGGGAGAAAAAAGCAGAAACTTTTGAAAGTATTCATTGCAGTCTTCTGGTCCAGAATTCCCTGGGACAGAGCAGGGATCAGGGGACCCTAATAGGTGGAGGGAGAGTTGTTTAGCAGCAGGCAGCATAAGTATCTTGTAAGGCAAGAATAAACCTTGACCACACTGCAGGATGCTGTCTCCTGTGTCTTCCATCTTGTCCTAATTAGAGGAATATGTCTGCTGAATCCTAATCTCTTTAATTGTTGATAGAGCAGGCGTGCGATTTGCTATAAATACACATGAGCATTCATTTCTGAAATAATGGCTGTTGCCAAATATATTAGACCAACAGGAGTGCTGGACTAGGGAAGGCTGTGCTGAATAGTTGAGTTTGCGAGGTAATGGACCAGTGGAGAATCATTGCACAGCTGGGCCAGCAGCTGCACCCAGTGCTCTGTCAAGTTTGGCCTCTCATTTCCTTGAACTTGTCCTTGTTTGCCAAAATGATGAACGTAGCAAGAACATGTCTTAAATGAGCTGTAAGTGAAAAAGACTGTCTAAGGAGTCTTTGTTGAGGTGTGCAGTCAACGGTAGTCATGGTTAAAATGTATTTGAAATGTATTGATTAGGCAGTGGGAGGTCTGAATAATCATAAAACCCAAAAACCAAGCACAAAGTTGTAGAATGAGGTAAGCTGGCAGGATACCAGAGTGCATTTAAAAGACTGCATTTGGGCATCATTGGTCTAACTGAAGGACATATGGAAAATCGTACACTAATACCCAGCAACAATTATCTTGTAGTTAGGAAAAAATAAATAGACCTGTGGGTTGGATGGCAGCCCAGTGTTCTCAGTGCCTTTTTTCTCCTAACAGTATTGTTCTGATATTCTTTGAGACTGATTTTTCTCTGGAGAAAGTGTTAGAGAGGTGTTTTATATGACGACACATACTGTATGACTAAACAGTGCAAGTATGGTAAACCGACATATGAGAGTAACAGAGTCTCTTATCCTGACCCTGCCTTCAGCAAGTATTTAGTCAGCCTGTGCTCTGTCTATCTCTTGCATATTTCCATATGCTAACCAACAAGGTCAAGAGAAGCACTTGAATTTGTACTTCTTTAGCATGTGCCCCATCTCTTGGTTTTACTGTGGTACTAGTTGCAAATACTAG
>PVKC010041054.1:0-12211 GCA_004027635.1 Crocidura indochinensis | reverse complement strand
AAAGAAAGAAAGAAAGAAAGAAAGAAAGAAAGAAAGAAAGAAAGAAAGAAAGAAAGAAAGAAAGAAAGAAAGAAAGAAAGAAAGAAAGAAAGAAAGAAAAAGGAAATACTAATATTATTCCATCAGAAAAAGACACATGGGGGCTGGGCAGTGGCGCTGGAGCTAAGGTGCCTGCCTTACCGCACTAGTCTTTGATGGGCCGACCTCGGTTCGATCCCCCATGCCCTATATGGTCCCCCAGACCAGGAGCGACTTCTGAGCGCATAGCCAGGAGTAACTCCTGAGCGTCACTGGGTGTGGCCCAAAAACCAAAAAAAAAAAAAAAGACACATGGACATAATTCTTTATGATGCTTGCAATAAAAGACAGTGCATTGTGACTTTTTCTTTGAGATAACCCCCCAAAAAATTGCAGAAGTTTGGAGGTTAAATGCTTACACATTCAAAGCTTGACAACAGCCATGTTTTTGTTGCAGAGACAATTTTATATTCCATTTACTAGATTTGAATTAATGTTAGGGCCAACACCAGTTCTTTTTATTTTTTCCACATTGCATTAGATGCAAATTTAGTATTTTTGGAAGATTTTTTAACTCACAGAAGAGTAAAGATAAAGGGATTTTTTTAAATAATAAAATTGTAATTTAATTGTTACACAAAACAGCAGCAACTGTTGTTTTCTTTTAATAGCTCAGTCACTTAATTTTTTTTACCTTTTCCCTAAGGGTGACTCAAAGAAAAAGGAAACAAAAATACTTTAATAAAAGTTCTTATGTGTATATGCTCATAGTTTTACATACTCAGTGAGTAATTAATCAAAACTAAAATAAAGCTCTAGGGAAAATGGCTTTGTTATATACTATATGCTACAGACACTCTCTTCCCTCTATTTTAACTTAGGTTGCCAGGATTTTCATGTTAAGATTAAAGTTAATACAAAATAGTATGTAATGATTTGTTGTCATTTACTTCCTCTGTAACTGTTCTTTAAAGCATTCCTTTAAGAATATTTGCATTGGTGGAACTGGAGCAATAGGAGAGCATGTAGGGTACTTGTGTTTCATGTGGTTGGCCTGGGTTCAAACTCAGCATCCCTTGTGGTTCCCTGAACCCAACCAGGAGTGGATCTCTGAGTACTGCCCGGTAGTCCCTAAAATAAATCAAGTAAATAAATTTAGCATTGAGGGTCAAAGGAAATAACACAAAGGGCTAGAGTACAGGCTTTGACTGAAAAAGTCCCAGGGTTCATTCTAAGCAACCCCTGGTCCCCCAGAAACACCAAGTGCCAATGCCTTCTCCACTACCCCTCCCCCCGACAAAAAAAATAAGACCCATAACCAAGCTATTTCTTTTTTTCCCCCTTCAAATCCTCCTCCTTACTTTCCATTAAAATGCGAATCACCACAGAGACACAAGCTGTGAAAACCCTATCTGTATAGTTTTATAATAGACTTCAAATAAATTAAATTTTTAGTATAAATTATTATGAAAGTATTGGGGGAATTAGGCACCCTGCTCAGTTTCTGACTAATAGGAGCCCCGTAATGAATTTCAGGCACTTGAAGCTGAAGTGTAATCACCTATGTGTTTGTGCCCGGAAAAATAGAAGTCAAGATTCAGAGCAAAAGCAACACTTGGCTCCCAAACCCTCTCCTGATGAGATGCCCTCAGATCTCCACTCTTTATCCATAGGGGGAAAAAGCTCTTTCAAGGAATGCCATGGTAATAAAACATGTCAACCCCCCTTGTCTTTTTAAGTACCCTCTGTTCAAACCTCTCTCTTATCAATTCATGAAAAACACTCTTCCCTAAC
Organism: Crocidura indochinensis; assembly: GCA_004027635.1. Lineage (NCBI taxonomy): Eukaryota > Metazoa > Chordata > Mammalia > Eulipotyphla > Soricidae > Crocidura > Crocidura indochinensis. The sequence goes on along the minus strand of PVKC010041054.1, from coordinate 10,399 downwards.
CCTGAGGTTCTTGAAAACAAGCAGTTAGTCTTTAATAGCTAATATATAAACTTGAATGCTTTTGTGTTCCTCAGAGATACACATTGAATGATAACTTTTCATAGATGGTATTTGCTGCCATGAAGGAAGGCTGCTGCCTTTAGACAAGCCACTGAAGCCTGGCACTGGAGGAAAACATGGAAGTCACTGACCACATGCAACCCAACAGATATATTTTCTAACCCAGGGAAAAAACCAAACCAGTCCAAAACCAAGAGAACTGCCAAAGTATCTCTCTCCAAACTTTGTGATCTAGGAAGCAAATACCCAGGGTGTGCCTGGGTATATATTCACTCTATAGAATGAATATACTTTTGACTGTAAGGTTCAGCTACTATTGATCTGCATGAATGCATTGGCATCTTAAAGTTCCAAAGTTTACCCAAATATTCTCTCGAACCGAAAAAATAAAACCCACAAAAATAGTTCTTCCATGTAAAAGTTTATGGAAGGGGGGCTCTGTCATGGTCAGACAATGGCATAGCAGTAGAGTGTTTGTCTTGCACGCAGCTGATCCAGGACAGACCAAGTTTGATATTGGTGTCCCATTTGGTTCCCAAGCCAGTGGCAATTTCTGAGCTCATAGCCAGGAGTAACTGCTGAGTGTCACCAGGTGTGACACAAAAATAAAAAGGGAGGGGCTGTGAAGTGGTTTAAGGATACAGGGCATATCCCTGATTTAAATACACACACACTCACTCACAATGTTGCATAAACAGTGACCCAAAGGGAAAGAGGACGCAAAGCATCACATAAATACTCAACTGATTAGTCCCTCCCAGCTTCCACTAGGACTGAAAGAATATTCTATCAATATTTGCTGGATAATCAAAAACAGGGGGAGCAAGTGTAAATGAAAGAAATGGCATACATTAGCCATGTCCAAAAGCCTCAAAAGCCATTCTGGTGATTATAAGTGAGTCTATGTTTGTTGTCTTGGGGAACAAAAATCAGATTGACTGAACACACATTTGGCTTTTCATCTGCATGTTTGGGGACTTTTGGATGCAGAGCATATGATGCTAGGGAGAGTTTTAAATTCTCTAGATACTCTGTTAACTTCTCCGGAGCCTTGGTCCTAAAGAGCAGGGATTCTCTGAGCCTGGATGTGAGTGTTGTGGTCCCAAACCTCTGATTGACCTGAGACTTAGAAAAGAAGGTAGCTTTCTGGGTCTGGAGAGTGAGTGCTGGGGATAAGGCTCTTGCTTTGCATGTGCTACCCCAAATTCTATCCTCAGCCCCAAATACGGTCCTTCTAAGGGATGTCCAAGTTCGTGCCCTTAGAGGATGAATCACGGGTTGTGAGATCAACCTCTAACATACAATCAAGAGGACACTTTTCTTCGACTAGGCAGTATTCCTTAGATATCAGACCAATATGTTCTTGCTAGTATATATGACCTGTGGAGGAAGAAGAGTAAGAGACAAAAAATAATCTAAAAACCAATTTCAAGTCCCTGCTTTTCTTTTTGAACAGGAATTGGCATTGGGTAGCAAGTTCCTCAGCAATAAGAAGATAATGAATGGAATAAATTTGCTGGGGAGTCCCCAAAATAGTGGCAAAAATCATGCTCTAATAAAATGAGGTCCTTGGCAAAACAAGTTGTTCTGAAGTTTGTCATTGTCTTTGGATCGGACATTAGCTTGAGAAAGTATTGTTTTCCCAAAGTTAAAGTTGATAAATATTTTGAGATAATAAAAAATGTGAAATTATTTTTATTTGTTTAGAACCAGATTATAAAAATGACAGAACAAATACCTCTGTAGCCAGGAACTTAAGTTTGAGATGCAGAGATGTATACAGATGCATAGGTAGATGTACACAGATGTACAGGTGCACATGTGTAAGATGCACAGCATGCATGTAGACTTGTGTACAGATTCATAGGAGCATAGCAGTTGTATGGAAATCTTGTAGAACACTCTTTTTTGGGGGAGGGGCACACCCGGTGGTTACTCCTGGCTATGTGTTCAGAAATTGCTCCTGGCTTGGGGGACCATATGGGATAGAACCACGATTCATCCTTGATTAGCCATGTGCAAGGCTAACGCCCTATCACTTGTGCCACTGCTCCAGCCCCTTGCAGAACACTCTTTTTTTTTTTTTTTTTGGTTTTTGGGCCACACCCGGTGACGCTCAGGGGTTACTCCTGGCTATTCGCTCAGAAGTCGCTCCTGGCAGGCACGGGGGACCATACGGGGAACCGGGGGATCAAACCGCGGTCCGTCCTAGGTTAGCGCAGGCACCTTATCTCCAGCGCCACCGCCCGGCCCCGCAGAACACTCTTGACAAGCTGTGTCCTGGAGTTATTTCTTGTCCCTATCCCATTGGAGCTCACTAAGATTGGACCATTTCTATGAGACTCAGTGTCTCTATTTTGGGAGATCAGACTTTCTATGAGCTGGGACTGATATTCTTAACATTGAACAGAGATGGGTACACATAACTTGGGGTACCAATGGGCCCTGAAATCAACATTCCCCATCCTCCTGTTGTTTATGTGTCCAGATTGAACCTCAGGTGTTTTGAATGTTTTTGGCAGAAAAATATCTATAGCGGTAAAGTTATATATAAGGTATCACTTTCCATTACTTTGTGCGCCTGAGAACATTGTACTAAATGGGTCTGGAAATCTAGGCAATCCAACCATATCCCTCCAAATGTTACTTTCAGAGATATGGTTGTTGCCCAGACATTAAATAAATAATTTCAACATTGCTTTAAAAGTCATTAAAAATTAAAAAAGATATTTTAAAAAAGTCATTAAAATTACTCCGAAATGGATAGGCGAAACACACACACAAAACTGTACTAAATTTTCACTGTTTTCAATCTTTTTTTCCCCTTTACTCATTCTCCCAAGAATAATTCTGTAGGTCAAAGAGATCAAGCTGTTTGCTTTATCCAACTGCATCGATAGTATCAGATAATCAGTCTTCTTATTAAGTGAAACCATCTAGTTGAGACCAATAGGAATAAATCACTCCACTACAGTAAATTTTAAGAGTTTATATTTAAAAAATCATCAATTCGTGACTATCATAGGACTCAGTTGTATTAACAGAGATGTTTTACTGACAAATATTTCAGAATAAAAAACTGTGCGAATATGCCTCTTACAAAAATAAGTTCTTAGTCTTGGAATATATAACATTCAAGTGCCCCCAAATCTCTCTCCTACATTGTTTACTGAAGAAAAATTATGACACTCTCACCTTTCCTACAGAGAAAGTTACCCCCCCTTTCAAAAGGGGAGCAGGTGGTACATTGGAGCACACTTATTTACAACTAATATTTCTATCATACTTGAAAACTTACAGTAAAACCCCATTGTCAATGGTGCTATCACTGGATAGGAGAAGTTGTTTGTATGCAAGAAGTGTGACCCATTCTCTGATAGAGTCAATTTGAAGAGATTTCTAGGACTTCTAGATTGCACAGAGGATGTATTTGGCTGGGAATCCTTTTTTCTTTAGATTCTTATCTCCATAGGTTCTGACCTCCATAGCAGGGAGTATTTGAATATTAGCTGGTATTTCTCAGAATTGCTCAAGTAACATGTGTGTGTATGTGTGTGTGAGAGAGAGTTGTAGACGGGCATTTGGCAGTCAGGTATGTGTGTCTATTTATGTACTGAACCTTCTTTCTCTCCATTCAAGGGCTTATCTTTGACACACTTTATGAACAAACAGGATTTGGTGTTTGCATAAGCTTAGAGAGCATTGGTATAAAGTGCTTTTGGCCTTTATTCAAAGAATGAAGTGTGCAAAGATAAAGTACTCTCTCTTGTGTTAGATTCTGACTTCCAGACCTCCGTGAGCAGAGTTTGTCACCTTTAGAAAAGCTCTTTTTTCCCTTTCTTCTAGAAAGGGACAATGGGGCTAGGAAGAGAAAGCTCTTCTGCTACTATTCTCATCAGACTGGTCAGTAACTTGGTGGTGAATGCAATCACCTTCTCTGTCTTTCACTTCCATTTGGATACTGCCCATCACATTCAACTGGCGAGTTTAGTTTGAGACAAACCAGCAGGCAATCCCTCATGCCAATATGAGCCTCATCATTGCCCTGTATGAAATCACAAGCTCACAATTCTATTAAATGCCAAATTAGCCCAGTGGTACACATAAAGAGCCCTGATGTAAAAGTTCTGCTCTAGATCAAAAGGAAATTGAAGAAGGATTTGAGTGCTGGGTCAGGTCCTCGGTGAATGCATCTTAGTTCAAACACTACTTATTTATGCTTAATTTGCATATGGGATATGTGATTATATATAAACAAATAATCTCCTGAAGAGAAGCTTGGAGAGATCAAGAAGCAACACAAAATTACTTGGCATTGGTCTTTTCCAGTTGAAGACATTATGAGGTGTCGTTTATTGTATGTGATGTTGGCCATGGTCATGGTAGGAAGGCAAAATAAAAATAGATGAATGAATCAAATATGTGCTCAATCTGCCAAGAGTTCTCATTCTGTTCAGGAAAATCAGTGATAAGCAAAACTGATCAATTCAACTGAATGGTGATAGCTTCTATGGAAACACTAGCTTTTTGAGGAAGCACCATAATGGTTTTCAAAATGGTGGCACCAATTGTTTACTGTTTTAACTCTGAATCATCTGACTACATAAGATTATTCAGATGATGCAATTACCTCATGATTTGAGTTGGAATTGAAGCACCAAGACTTTCCTTAAAGCACTGGCCCAGATCTGCTTAGCACCATGCTCTCAGCAGGGAATGTGTCCTTCTCCAGGATACGTGACAGTGTTAAGAGACGTACCTTGAAAGGAAGTGCCTCTGACTCCTCTGCTAGATAGAATCTACATGCCAAGGACATCTCCCACAATAAAGAATCATTCAGCCAAAAATTCAATTCAATTTAGGTTGGCAACTTCTGTTAGATTCTTTTATTCTATTTTTTATTAAAACCACTGTGAATTGCACAAGTCCTTCATAGTTGAATCTCAGGCATACAGTGACAATGAATTATGGACTTTCCAACCATCATGTTAACCTCTCTCCACTAAAGTTCCCAATGTGCTTCCCATACCTCCACATCTACCTCTAGCCCCCTTGCCAACCAGTGTAACAGGTCCATTTTAAACTTAGATTGTTATCATTTGGGTCTCTTGATTCTATTGTTGACTTTGGCTTGGCTATTTAACTCTATTTTTTTCTCCACTAATGCGCCTGAGACTAAGCCAGGGTGTCACAGAAAGACTTCTGATTTCATTTCAGTATTAGGTGGCAAGGCAAGGAAGCCTGCCCTTAATGCAAATTGTTGCTTGGTCATCAGGGTGTCATATAAACCTATCCTGGAGCAAGTCACTGCCAGGGTCTCTCCCAGTGGAAAATTGATTTTTGGTGCTGGTGCAAAAAAACAGTGCTGGTTTCAACAATGGGATCCAAGGCTTGAGGTTGGATGGTCAGTGTTCAATTAACTTAGGCCTAAGTAAAGTCGCTATGACAAATGTTCAGAGTGAAAGGCATCCCTGCACTATCAAATTTATGAGTTAAATAAAAACTTCTTTCTATATCTAAGATTTTCCTATTTTAATGTGCCTATGCAGAAAGGAACAGTGCCTCATGATACTACTTGTGCATATGAGGGTAAAAATAACAAACTAAACTATCTATATAACCTGGTTCTAATCTGAACTCAAACCCCAAGAGAGGCTTATCTACTAAAATTTCCTACTAGGCAGATCCAAAAAAGGAATAGGAAAAGCTACCCCTACATATGGAAATATACACTAAGAATTATAACTATTAAGGAAATGCATCTACGGAAATATAGAATAAAGGTAATATAAAATTAAAAGGGAATATAAATATCCCTTTTAAGTCTTTTGAGATAGTCTGAGGGGGGATAAAATCCAGACCTCAGTTTCAATCGGAGCCATGGTTTTGTGGAGTGTGAGAAATGTTTCACAGAAGTCAGGGATGATGGTAATGTCCTTGAGCTAAGGGTCTCTCCAGAGCTGAATCAGGTAGCAAGCAACAGTTTGCAGTGAAGGGAGGTGGAAGAAAAGCGTTTTCATAGGATGATTCAGCAGGAGAAGTGGTGGCAGCTTCTTCCCTGATAGAGTAGAGGTGGGCTGGGAGGCTGTCCTTTCACTTTGTCCTTTCATTATGCTTGCTTGGGCAGAAGGAAGTTATGATTCCTGAGGGGTTAAGAATTGTGGGTAAAAAGGGCTAAATAGGGAGAGATAACAGATCAGGGTTGTGAGGGTGAGAGGATAGAAGAAAATTTGTAAGGTGATGGCAAGGGAGTGGAAAAGGAGAGGTTATTATAACAGGGACTGTATACAACATAGACAGGCATTATGTACAATATAGATTAGAAAGACATAGAGGTATCCACTACATACACATAGACAGACATTGGAGATAGATTTGTAGGTTGCATTTGAAGATCTGACCTATATGGAATAGGTCAGAGCACTTAAGAAGTATGAGGCCAGCACATCATGGGGAGAGGTTTTCCAGTTTCTGGGAAAATCATCATTGATGAGGGTGAACTTTGTAAATAAAAGTTTCCAGGGTTAGATTGTGCATGGAACATTCTTAGAACAATCATAATTTTCACTCTGAGAATACTAAGCAATAGGGTGAGCACTGTAAGATACCCCATGAAGTATCATCTACTGGGTCTTGAGCAGGAAAGTTCCTTTCCTGAAAGCAAACTGACAACATGGACATTGTAATATAATAGTAAACTAGATTGAGTTGAAAATATAAATTGCAAAAATATACCGAATGAAAGGGAACTGTAGCAAAAGCCTCTGGTGTACAGTTGCCTATTTAAATGGTCTCTGTGGACATAAATATTAGACCATAATAGCAGGCAGAAGCAAATACAAATGGACAAATTATTTTGTCAGAACAATAGAGCATTGTTTTGGAATCTAATATGACATGGCACTGAAATTCAAAACTAGGACAACCAACCAATATCTCTAAGAATCACTGTGGACAAAGTAGTTAAAGAGTTATTATAGACATATTAAAATTAAGACACTAAAAGATTCTAGTAGTGAGCACTATGGTGGGAGTCCCTAATTTACAAATGTGTTCTGAACCTGTTTCTGTGGATAAAAACATTAGATCATTATGATAGATCTCTATAACGAGCAGCTGACTGAACACCTGTTCAATCTCACAGTTGTATCTGTTGCTGCATGTTTCTTTGTGTGTGTGTGTGTGTGTGTGTTTTGGGTTTTTTAGATTGTATTATTCATTTAAGCCACATTCAATATCATTTTTGCATTTAGTAACCTTTTTAATATAACATTTTTATTTAAGCACCATGATTAGAAACATGATTGTAGTTGAGTTTCAGTAATATATACAAAACACCCCCCTTCACCAGTGCAACATTCTTACCAGCAACACCCCCCTCCCTCCTTCCAACCCCCTGCCTGTATTTGAGACAAGCATTTTACTTCTCTCATTCACTGAGATAGTTATCATAGTTGTTAGTGTAGTTATTTCCCTAACTGCACTCACTAATTTTTGTTGTGAGCTTCATATTGTGAGCTGGTCCTTCCAGCCCTCATCTTTATTGTCACTGGGCATTATTATAATAATGTCCTTAATTTTTCTTAAAAACTATAGATGAGTGAGACTATTCTGTGTCTATATCTCTCCCTCTGACTCAGCATAATAGATTCCATGTACATCCACATATAGGAAAATTTCATGACTTCATCTCTCCCGATGGCTGCATAATATTCCATTGTGTATATGTACCACAATTTCTTTAGCCATTCATCTGTTTGTTGAAGGGCATCTTGGTTGATTCCAGAGTCTGGCTATTGTAAATAGCACTGCAATGAATATAGGTGTGAGGAAGAAATGCTGGTTTCTTTGAAGTATTTAAGAGAGCAAAAGCTTTTGTGTTTCTCCTCTTCCACTTAATTTGTTTCCTTCGCCTGCGGTGTTTGAGACATCTACCATTTATACCATTGTGTTTCTTCATGCAGTTATTCTAAATACCACATGTAAGTAATATCATTTTATATTTACCTTCTTCTGGCTTACTTCATTTAACATAATATCTTCTAGTTTCGGGAGCCGGGAGGTGGCGCAGGAGGTAAGGTGCCTGCCGCCTTGCCTAGGACGGACCACGGTTCGATCCCCCGGTTCCCATATGGTCCCCCGTGCCTGCCAGGAGCGACTTCTGAGCAAATAGCCAGGAGTAACCCCTGAGCATCACTGGGTGTGGCCCAAAAACCAAATATATATATATATATATATATATATATGTATATATATATTCTAGTTTCATCCGTGTTTCTGAAATGTCATGATTGTATCATTTCTTACTGCTATGTAGAATTTCATTGCATATATCTACCATATCTTCATCATCCATGAAGATGGATCTTCAATGATGTATTATTGAATATCTAGGTTGATTCCAAGTGTTAGCTATTGATTGTACTGAGTGCTGCAATGAATAGCAGTATGCATATATTCTTTTAAATGAATGTTTTTCTGCCCTGGGGATAGATACCCATAAGAGAAATTTTTGGGTTATATGGCAGCTCAATTTTGAGTTTACTGAGAACCTGCCATAATTTTCCATAAGGCAGAATTCCCACAAGCAGTGGATGAGAGTTCATTTCTCACCACATCCCTGCCAACAGAGATAGTTCTCATTATTTTTGATACGTGCCACCTTCACTGGTGTAAGATAATATCTCATTGTTGTCTTGATTTAAATTTCCCTAATGATAAGTGGTGATAACATTTTTCATGTGTCTTTTGGCCATCTGTTTATCTTCCTCAGAGATGCATCTGTTCATTTCCTCTCGCCATTTTTTGGATTTTTTATGTTTTGTGGAGCCAACCTTTGTGAATACTTTATATAACCTATATATCAAATCTTTTTTTGTTTGTTTGTTTTGTTTTTTGGGCCACAAACAATGATGCTCAGGGGTTACTCCTGGCTATGTGTACAGAAATCGCTCCTGGCTTGGAGGACTATATGGGAAGCCTGGGTCTGTCCTAAGTTAGCATGTACAAGACAAGCACCCTACCACTTGGACCACCGCTCCAGCCCCTATATATCAAATCTTTATTTGATGTGTTGAATTCAAAATTTTTCTTTCAATCAGTTAGATGTCTTTTAGTTTTAGCCCATTTCTTTTGCCATACAGAAACTTTTGAATTTGATGTAGTCCCATTTATTTAGGCTTGATGCTATAACTCTTGCTATCAATGACTTCTTTGAGGTCTAAGTCTTGGAGTGTTCTGCTTAGGTTTTCCTCAGTGAAATTTATGGCTTCAGATTGTTCTCAAAGTCTTTAATCCATTTTGAATTGACTTTTGTGTAAGGTGAAAGATACGGATCAATCTTTAATTTTTATTACACGTGGTTATCCAATTGTTCAAACATCATTTGTTGAAGAAAATGTCTTTGTTCCTTTTCAAATTCTTGGCTCTTTCATCAAAGATTAGTAAACGATATAGTTGGAGGTTTGCCACTGAATATTTTATTCTGACACATTGGTCTGAAACTCTGTCTTTGTTTCGATATCATGCTGTTTTGATCACTATGGTGTTGTAGTAGAGCTTAAAATTAGATAATGAGATGCCTCCCAGTTTCTTGTTTTATGTTTATTTGGTTTTTGTTTTAATATGGATTTGGATATTCTAGGTCTTTTGGGGAGGGTTGGCCATAGCTGGCAGCATTCAGGGGTTATGCCTGGCTCTGCATTTAGAAATTGCTTCTGGCAAGCTTGGGGAACCATATGAATGCTGGGATTGAACCTGGGTTCGTCCTGGGTAGGCCACATAGAAGGAAAATGTCCTATTGTTGTGCTATAGCTCTGGCCCTATTCTGAGTCTTTCATAGTTCCACACAAACTTTATAATTGATTGTTCTAAGTCCTTGAAGAATTATGTCTGAATTTGAATAGGATTGCATTGAATCTCTTTACTAGTTTAGGTAAGATGGTTATTTTGATGATATTGATTCTTCTAACCCATGAATATGAAATCTTCTATTTCCTTGGGTTGTCTTCAATTACTTTCTGAAGTGTTTTTGAAGTTTTCATTGTGTAGACATCTCACCTCTCTTGTTAGGTTGATTCCTAGGTACTTGATAATTTTAGACACTATTTCAAATGGTATATACTCTTTGATCTCTTTCTCCTCTGAGTCATTACTTGTATAAAAGAGTGCTGCTCTCTTTTGTGTGTTGACTTCACAGGCAGCCACTTTGCTATATTGCTTTATTGTTTCTAGGAGCTTTTCTATGGACAATATAGGGTCTTCTTTTTCTTTTTGGGGGGGACACACCCAGTGATGCTCAGAGGTTAGTCCTGACTATGTGCTCTGTAATTGCCTCTGG
>PVKC010041053.1:0-12228 GCA_004027635.1 Crocidura indochinensis | reverse complement strand
TGTCTTCAGTCCTTCACCACCTATGTTAGTGAGTTGGAGGAATTTGGTAATGGCTGTATTAGGAAGCTAATACAGTGGGAACAGTTGCTTCTGTCCTGTGGTCAGAGGAAAAAGCTGGGCTCCAGCTTTTCTAGACTGTGAGTGGAAATGATCTAGAGTTCAGCCATATGTCTGGCTCAGCTCTCAGATGGCACAATATTATCTGAGGCAGCTAAGTGACCTTGTGCCTGATCTAGTCTGGATGTCTCCATGGCATGGTGACTAACTCCTGGCCAGCGTCTCCACAGCCCAACAGAGTCATCACACCTTCCTGAACCCAGTTCACACAGCATTTCTCCCAGGACATCTCTGGGTTTGAGAGCAGCAGAACCCTAATCCACCATGGGATATACAGAAAGTCAAGGCCACAAGGAATGGGAGAGAGCATTGCAGAATAGTCTACAGACTATACATATACCTACAGTCTATGCATTGGAGACTCCCAACTTGGCTGGTCTAGACACCCCTATTCAGGCCCTTGTGGGCCCGTTTGTCATGTCCCTCTTTCACCTTAGATCTACCATCTCCCTGGGGATGCTTACTACGTCACACTCTGGTCTGCTCTTGTCCCCAGAAGAAATTCACTGTGTGTGGAGCACAGCCTCACTGTTGGGTCATTGTGGGGTCCACAAGGCATAAGGGGTGCTTCCTGGATGAGATGCTATTCCTGAGATGGAGTCTTGTTTATTGTGGCCCTACGTTGGTGGGATTGGGGAAGAATGTCAGGAGGATGTCTAGGTGAGGGGGCCATTGAAGGGGGATCTAAGATGTAGAGGGGGTTGCAGCACATTAGGGTGCCTTTAAAGCCTTGCTTGTTATGTAAGCTCATAGATTTCAATTATCCACTTTTTTCTTGAATTAAAAAGAGATTTTATTTGGAAGTACTGAGGAAGGGGATGGAGAGAATAAGGCCCTACCCAGAAGGGCCTGAGAAGCTTGTAACCCTTAAAGCGTGGTCTCAGCTTCTTTAGAATCAAGGAAACTGAGGTCCATGTGGGTTTAATTGTTTAAAGTCCACATCCAGAGAAACTGCCCCTTGCCATGGAGCATGATGTGCTGTGAGGCCTAGCAGTATCAGAACATCAACACCATCCAAGTGGGGTAAATTTGGATCAAGGATACAGTATATAGAGTAATCAGTGAGTTCAAGGCAGACAGCCGAGGATGTGAGAAGCGAGATCGCAGAGGAAAACGGAAGCGTGAGAGGTTAAATGTGAGAGCCTGGCCCAGTCAGTAGAGCCCTGTGCTGAACTCATGGTGCCTGAGACTCTCAATTTTCCCTCTGCTCAGAGAAGCTGTAACAGTGGATCCAACTGACACATGCAGACCCATCCCTTCCACCCCTTTACAAGTTGATCAGTTGCTTCTGACTTCCCTCCAGGCTCTCCCTGTCCTGAAAAAGAGAAGAAATTCTGTGAGCATCCAATTCACAAGATAGTGCAGACAATTTCCCACCCAGGCACCCTGTCTGCAAAGAAAAATAACACAATTTCATGCCATCTGGGGGAATATTATCCTCTACCCAGACTTTAGTTTTTCCTCTTCTATCCATGAGAGGAAGACTTGGGTAGGGGGCAGTGAGGATCCATTGCAAGGGAGGCTGCTCCCAGCCCATCCCTTAAAAGATGGGCCCTGCTTTATCCCACTGTGACCTAGAACTGTGAAAGAAGCTGTACCTTGGATGCTTCTACTCTAAAAAGGTTGCTTTGGTGGAGAGTTATTGGAGCATTTCAAATTAGGAATAAAATTATGGTAATGTCACGCAACTGTCCTAAATTGCAGTAGATGGTTCTTGCACACAGATTAGATATTGTTTCTCTCTGTCTTTGCCTCTTTGTGTCTCTGCCTTTTGTCTGTCTTTCTCTCTCTTCTCAGTCATGTTGCAGTGGATAATAATTCCAGTCATTCTTTGAGGCTTGGACTCACTGCAGAATCCTGTTAAGAGGGACCTTAGAACTCACAAAATATGAACACAACAGTGCCAGTTGTCAGCCAACTGTACCTGAGTCTTTCTTGTGACAAGCCACTCACCACCTCACATTTCTTCTATAGGGAATTCAACAACCACTAGATGTCATTTTTATTGTTTTACCTGCGAGAGTGCTAGCCATTAGCCAGTGCTAAGTGCTCATCCTCTAATGACTTGACCTGCCTAATGAGCCTTAGGTGACTTCAGAGCTCAGAAAGCTGTCAGAGCACTCACTTGTGTAAAATCAAAGTTTGAGACATGAAATGCCTAAGAGAGAAAAACCATGCAATATTGCTTAGTTGATGGCACTGTGGGTTTAAGGGAAACTCCTGACAATGTCCAGTACAGAGGTGCTCAGGTTCCCTGGGCAGTGCTGAGGATTGATCCTAGCACCTCACATACAGCCAAGTGCTCTTCCAATTTTGCTCCATCTCCAGCAGGGTCCTGTACTGAATTTTAGTGAAATGTCCATTGTCAGGGAATGGGGAGTGGGAGGATGAGGTGGCTCTACACACTGGAGTTTTTCCTGTACAAGATTCCTTCATGTGATTGACTATTGCTGTGTGCTCCCCTGTGTCCACCTCAATTCTCTCATCTGGGGGAGAAATTAAGCCAGAAAATCTTGAGACTAGTCCCTCAGGATCAATCACAGAACACAGAAGCCGTATGGAGGAGACATAGCACAGGAACCCTGTAAACGGGCCATGTGCTTCATCCTGCCATCCTTAATACCTAATGTAAGCTCAAGGAGGACTGACCAGCACCCCTTCCATTCATCTTCTCCCCCATTACTTTATTTAGTAGTTACCTCAATGGACTTCAAGCTCCAATCCTCTTCTCCAGTGAGAGCAAACCATAGTCACAGACTGATTGGAGGGACACAGTTTGAGACCCAAGTTGGGACCACAGTCCGAGTTGGGATACTCTGGAAGAATTTCAGGCTCAGCTGTAGAACCACTTCTGAAGACTGACCCTGAAGCCACTGATGAAGAAGGGGAGACTTGTCTGTCCTATTCTATCCCTTAACTATCAATATCTGTTAGTCCATCCCCCATTCTTCCTGTGACCTTACCTGCTAATAAAACCTGCCCATTTCTGGGAGGGGTCTTTGGTAGGTAACAAAAAGTTTAGCCTGAAGGGCAGGGAGGATTGATGAGAAGATTTTGAAGATGGATGGAAAGAGGAGCATGAAGAGAGATGGCTGAAAGGGGTAGAATGCAGAGCTGAAAAAGGATCCAGTGTAAAATATTATGATAGGTCACACACATGTTGGCCAGGGCCTGAATAAAGCTGATATTTCCTGAAACCTAACTGCCTGTGAGTTTTCTACCCACTGCTATGCTGAAGCTGCTGACCCGCCAGCTGGAGGGGGTTGCAGACACATGATCCGAGCTGGGAGAGAAAGGCCCCTCCATCACCATCCAACACCATTCAAGCCCATCTAAGAGCTGATTTATTCAACACTATCATAGAATCCAACATGCTCTGTTTCTTAAGTAATAATGACCCAACTTTTTCAAGTAACGTCAAATAATGGTCATGTACCAATTATGGCAATTGTGCAGTGAAGCACAATAGCATCTGGGAAGTTCTCTGAGACCCAAGAAGGAGGGTCAGTGAGTTGCCCACAACATGACTCACTGGTTTCTATATTTATGTGCCACCACACACTTCCCCCACCTCTACCCATGGCAGCTGTGGCTGCCCCCTGTGCTCCAAGGCCAACAATTGACAATGAGAGAGGAAGGAGAGGTCCAGCTCTTGGCAACTTTCTCTCTGTATTTCCTCTTATCTCCCAGAAGCTCAGGGTTATTCTAATTTTTATTGATCTTTTGTAGTATCTCATCTTTCATGGGCAGTAACACTACATCTCTATTTTCATAAGGCATCTAAAGGTTCCCACTTTTTTCATTGATGACTCTGATTACTGTGTTTCTCTCAATCATCTGATATGCCCCTCAGTAGTCAGAAGGCATATGATTAGTAAGAGTTCTCCAGAAAGCCAGTGTTTTCTGAATTAACTTCTGCCCATGTTAGATATTGCTATTAACTCTCATTCACTTGTACCTCTCTCTCTCTCTCTCTCTCTCTCTCTCTCTCTCTCTCTCTCACACACACACACACACACTTATGAATCCCAGTTTGAATTCTCTTGCTCACAAGCTCCAATCAAGAACTCTTTCCATGCTAAGTGAGGCTGGTCCATAACAGAAATCACAAGCAGTATAAATGAGGCTCACAGAGCAAGCCTGAAAAGGTGGGAAGTATTAAGATATTAGTATTATTAAGTATTATTAGTATTATTAAGGTATTAAGTATTAAGGCAAGATATATACCTTTTGGTGGTGAGAAATGAACAGCTTATTCCACAAAGCTTTGTCCTCAACTGGGCCCAAACTAATATCTCCAATGGAAATTTATTAAAAAACACACAACATTAAAAATGATGAGGGGTAAAGGCTCTTGCTTTGTTGTGGCCAACCCCAGTTTGATCCCACATTTATTCCTCTGAGCACTGCTAGGAGTGATCCTTGAGCACAGAGCCAGGAGTAAGTTGAGAGCACTGCTGAGTATGCCCCTTGCCCCTTCTAAAAGCTGGAGAAATAGAATGTTTTAACATCCACTCCATGAATTACAGATAAAAATGGGAAATTTTCAGCAGACTTTGAAAATATCATATGACAACAAAAAATTAAGTCCTAAGAGTTGAAAGATGCAGCCCAATGATTTCTTACATAATATCCATGGAAAGATCAGCAATCATTGTTAGAGATTCTCGGTTAGAATGAGGAAGGGTCTTTGTCTATCAAACACATCCAGGGGAGCTCCTGAGAGGTGGGGTTCCAAGGGTAGCACACCATGTAGTGTGTGTGTGTGTGTGTGTGTGTGTGTGTGTGTGTGTGTGTGTTGTGCACCAGAAAGGGAAAGGCTAAGAAGGAAGGCAACTAACCTCAACAGTGTTCCTACAGCTGGTGAACCATAGCTATATCACCCATAAATAACAGGTGCTCCCAAATGAAAAGAGGAGGTAGTTTCTGTGTGAAGAGGGGAGAAAGACACTCCTGTGCTAGACTTTCACACCCTCAGTGCCTTCCCAACAGAGCAGGCAAGGGTGAGGTACCTTCCCTGGTTAGGCATCTCCATGGTGAGACCCACTTCCTGGTCAGTCAACTCTTGAACACTGGGCTCTCTCTGCCTCATACCAAGTGCTATCCAGAACCAAGGTACAATAGACCCACCACTTGGAAGTAGAATCAGGAATTCAGCACCTAGGACTCAGAGTTTATACTGCTCATCCTCCAAAAAGAACATATGGCAAACAGAGGAAAAACTGAGACAAAGTAGCTGATATCTGGGTTTAACTTAATTTTACAGAGTCATATTTAATAACATTCATTCATCAATTAAGCAATGAATAAACATAATTGATAAATATATGGATGTTAAAACTTAAATACTTCCCTGAAGGACAGTGTAACTTCTTTTTAAATATCTACAGATAGTTAAGAATCAATTATACCCAAGTCTGCATAATTTTTTGTAGTATAATTTTTACTCAAAGTATAATAAACCCAGATTATTCTGGTTTTTTGATTACAGTAGAACAAAACCAGAAAGCCATAATATAGGATTAATTAAAAATACCCCTAAGGAAAAGGAATCTTAGCTCTCTAAAGAAGCTCTTAAACATAGCATTGTTGAGCAAAAGAAAACACTAAGGAAATTCAAACAAGTTACTATAAAATAATACAAGTGGAAACAGTTTTTATCAGAACCAAGGAATGGTGCCAAAGTAATGCTCAAGGGTAAATTAACAGCCTTCAAAGCAGTCATTACAATTACATGCAGTGCTGGGGGATCAGGAACATTCTATTGCAATCAAAACTCCCCTTGGCTGGTGCCCACGCAGCCTTGTAAGTTTTTGTCTATACTTTCTTTACACTGCTCTGCATCAAGCTCTTTAGGGGTTCCCTCTGAGCACCCCTAAGTGTGTCTCAGCACCACACTCTCTTCATCCAGTGACTGCAATCATTTAGATCCTGTTTTCCACAGGCCTGACATTTTCCAGTGGCTCCCTTATTCTGAGTTAGATACTTCCCTGTAGGAGAAATCATTCTCTGTGGGTAGGCAGACACTTAAGGCCTCTCTACAGTGCACCCTACTCCAGCTGGTTTGATTTCAATCACTCTTGATTTCACTCACACCAGCTGACCTCTGCTCACAAGTATTCTTCACTGCAGCCCCAAACAGCCCTTTACTGATACTAGTTTGACATTGTCATTGTAGACATATACACACCAATTGACTTCCATCCAGAAGCATCTAAGTCGTTTTCCAGTGTCCTACAGCCTTTTTGGATCTTTGTCCCTCTTCTTCCTCACAGCACAAATTGTGAATTGAGTGTTTACTAGGAAGCAGAGAAGCCTTCTTAGTCGTATGCACATACTCAAAAAGTTGTGTGCATTTGTTGGCACGAATAGTCTCTTCTTGGGAAAGATAAAGCATCTGTTTATCATCCAGTGCCATAAAATTGCTTAAAAATATCAGAGAAAGAGGAAGACCGTGTTTTGGAATGATTCATAATGTCCTGATATATATTTGACTTTGAAAAAGGGAAAGTTGTGGACCAGAAACAGTAAGGAGCTCATGGTCTGGAATTCTCGCTTAGAGGACTATGACCCAAAGAAGTTAAAGAAGAGAGTGGATGGGGTGTGAGGACAGTGGAGAGACACTTAGCTGGTAGGGAAACTGCAGTGAGAAGCACTGAGAGCGTACCCAGGCAGTTTAGATGTCAGCTGGCCTTCATGTCACTCAGACCATCAGAAACCTGGCTCTTCTGCTACTTGCAATGTTCATGGACTCAAAAGGAGGCTTTATCTACTCTTGGTAGACAGATCAAAAAGAAATTTGGCATAACATCTGAGATTCATTGAGTGAGAAAAACAGAATGTGTGGTTTTTTTCCCCTCATATTGGTGAATCTTGAACAACACATCTAACGTACTGTGCAGACCAAGAGAAAGCTCAACAGGTGGGAGTGTATATGCCTTGCATATATGCGAGGCCCAAATTCAGCTCCTCACACTTCAGAGCTGTGCTTTTCTAGCACTTCTGTGGATGAATCTCGTGGCCTCAGGACCTCTGGATGCAAGCAGCACCACTTTGCTAGGCCTGAGAACATTAAACAGAGTGACCTGGTAAACTAACATCTGGGCATTGCTTAGAAGACTCATGTCCCACCCCACAAAACAAACAAACAAACAAAAACTCACTAACATGCTGTGCATATAGCAATTTAGATGTTACTCGCTTTGTATGAGTTCTTACTCTTCTGTGCTTAGCGCAGACAATGGCCTTCAGCTCATACCCTTCCTATGCACCTCTAAAATTAGCTAAATCAGAAGAGTGTGAGGAGAGATTGTGTTTCATAAGCCCTTTGAGGATGCTGTGATTAAGCATGGGCTTTTTATCATATCATGTCAAGGAGATTCACTGTTGTCTTAATAAGCTGCACATTCTAAATAATTTCTCAATAGAATGAAAAACTGAAACTGTGGGGCTCTTTCCAGAATGCTGCTTTGGCCCTGGTGACGGGACATTCCTGCCATTGTTTCCCTTGGGAAGGAAGGGGCATGTAGCCTTGGCCTCTTCATGGAAAACATTCCACATTTCCTTGGTGATTCTTTTGTTTCCTTTAATCTGAGTTTCTCATCTATTCAGACATTCACAGACTTCAGCTGGGCATAGTAAAGACTTTGGGCTCCAGCCACCCAGTTGCTGTTTGCCAGTTTCCACAAATGACAAATACTTCCTTTTCTGCTCAGAGAATGAAATTCTGATTTCTGAGCCAGCAGAGTCCCCAGGTACAAACAACTTTCCAGGAGTTGTAGTTGCTGGGTAGAGCTGAGGGCACCTCGCCTGGTCCCAGCTCCTGCGGACATTTGAGGAGCTGGGAGGCTTGGTCTTGAACAGCAGCCAGCACCGGTTGTTGGTTCCAATTAAAAAGCAATTGCATTCACAGCAGTTCAAGCCTGCAGCCAAAAATACAGCATGCACAGGAAAGCCAGATCTTTTTTAGAGAGGCTGTTACTCCCTGGAAGCGCTAGATGCTGCCAGAAAGGACTGATGGTGACGAAATGTTTTCAGTTCAGTAAAGAAACCAAAAGGAGATGGTTTTCTTCAGAGTTATTTGTGGACACAATGAAGGTTTTCTGTTGATCTCTCACCCCACCAGCAATAAGCAGCCCATTTATTAGAGGACAAATAGGAACTGACCTTTTGCTAGACAGCTCAGAAAGAGCAATCACATTAAGAAAATCAAAGGCAAAATGCCAGCAGGGCAGCTTCCATTGGCCCAGGGCTCAGCATTCTTCTGTGACCGTGGCCTCTTGTTTTGCAGCAGCTTAGGGGCCTCTCTGCTTGCTAGAAGCCCTGGAGAAGACCCAGAGCTTCAAAAGACAGCCCAGAACATTCCAAAAATTTCAGACTTTAGAAACCCATGAATTGCACCAAGTGGAGAACCTACTGGATCCTCACAATGAGGCACAGAGGTCTTGAGTGAGTACTGGGTCTGGCCAGACTCTGGGTACAGTCATGGGGGAGTTGTGCCTGGCTGTTTTTGTGAGTTCCACTAGCCAGGACTTTGTCATAAAACCATTAGCCTTCTCACACATAAAAGTTAGTCTTTGAAAACAAAGTTCTCTGAATCCCCACTTATTTGGCTGTCAATTTTATCTGGGAATACTCAACAGTTGACTCTGGGGAGACCCAACATTTTGCCCTCAGGATTATTTCTAACAATTCACTCTGCTTTGAAGGAGGAAACAGGCTTCTGGAACAGCCTGAGGAATCTCCCTAGGTGGACAAGGCAGGAAAAGCCCAGACAGCCTTCTTGTTGCAGGGGCTTCGTGTGCCTGCCAGGCCATTTGTCATACTGGATTGAGATGGTCCTGGATTATTAGGATATCACCCAGGCTATCCATGTCCCAGGTGGAAAGAGAGCTCCTCCTTTCCTTCTGTCCCCACTCTCACTCCTGGAAAGCAAAGGTGCCCCCCTCAATCCCACTCCTTTCTTTTTAGTGTCCCCATATACTTTATTTGGGGAACTGTTTGCATTTGCTTTTTTACCCCAGAGACATGGGTACACTGGGTCTGTTCCCCATGGACCTGCTTTGGCCCTTCTCTTCTTTCAACTCTCCCTCCCTGCCTGTCATATTTCTCCTCTTCTAAGGAACTACTTTTAGTTTCAGTACCAGTTTATAGTTTGACTCATTCCTCCTCCATTAAATTATAGCTGTCTATAGTGGATTACCCCCAAGCCATTTTCAAGGGGACCCAGGTCCACTCCTGGCTATATTCAGATGAATGACTCAGGTACAGTGATGCAATGCTGGTTGGGCCTTGCAGTCCTGGGTATACCAAGGTCATACCTGGTCATACCTGTGGGGCCATAAAGGATCAAACTCAGGTCTCTAATCACTCTTTAACTATTTCCTTGATCCCCATTGTTTTATATGGAACTTTTGTCATGGGTGATTGAAGGTTGGGAGTTTAGATGCCTTGGCATCTAAAGTGTAGCCTCCATCTATAGCAGGGTAAGCCACTGCTTTCCAGACAACTTCAAGGCTTTGTGAAGAACACTGGATTCACACTCAAGGCAGCCTGGCAATCCCCATCCCCAAGTTGTTTGCCTCCAATTAGTGGCCGGGCAGAAGAGGAACTATTGCCTGCCCTTTGCCCATAGGCCAGGGTCTGAAGCATGAATGGAACTCATTAGTCTCTCTCTGGAGAGCCATCTCTTAGACTCTGGTCAATTCCAGCACTCCACTGAACACTTCTGCCAACAAACATACCAAGGGAACCACTGGCAGTGCCTCTTGGTGCATGCTGCTCTGAATGAGAGTCCCAGGCACAGCATAGGGAGCTGACCTACCTTCTCCCTGACAGAGAGGATCTGAAGCGTGAAAAGACCTTCTCCTTCTCCTCTTTCATCAACACAGTTGCTCACATTGCATAATTTCTGAAAGGTTTTCTGAGACCATTCTTCCCACCTAGAGGGTCTTTTTGAAATGAGTCGAAGAGAATTGATAGGGAAAGGGTGCCAACCTTTTTGAGAGGAAAGGGGTGATTGTCAGAAGCACAAAACCATGAGCTATTGGAAGCCCCAGGTCCTGTCATGTCAGCTGGCCCTTCAGTTCTTCCAGTTGCATTCTTTTCTGGCATGGCAAGCATTCTCTCTCTTTCTCTCTCTGGTGATAAATATCATATTTATTCTTATCCTCAATTCATGGGCTTGCAAATTTAGATCATACTGAAGACCAAATTACTACCTTGGGGACAATGGCCTTTGTCTGATTGCTAATCATGAATTTAGTCAATAACCCAGGAGACAGGATTTGGGTCTGAGATTTTTCTGGGTTGTGGGTTTTTTTTTTTTAATTCTGTTAATTATAGGTTTGAGTCATCTATTCAAATGCAGATATAAGAAATACTACGATCCCACATTTTAATTAGATCTTTAGGTAAAGAGAGTTTCAGCTTGGTATTAATTCAGTATGAACAACTCTGATGAAACATATTTCCTGTCAAAAGTCTGGCATTCTTTAGCAAAATTTTTAATCTTCCTTTGCCATATATCTGCCCCTGCAGCAATTCCAAGAGCCTCTTCTCCATGTACTTGAGATCTTGTTAATTGTTTCATCAGCTCCTTTATCTGTTAAATTGCATACTCCCTGATGAAAGAGTGTATATGTTCATTAGTAAATCCCCTAGCCAACCATCTGGAATGCCTGACATGCTGTTGGCCTTTGAGGAGTACTTATGGAATGACCCATGAGGATTCACTGGTTAATGAATAGATGAGTAGTAGATGAATGGATAGAAGGAAGGATGGATAGATGGAAGGATGGAGGGTTTATAAATAGAAGGATGCATGGGTTGATGAAGATGATTGATGGGTGGATGGATGGGTGGTGGTGGATGGACAAAAATGGACAGAAAATAAATGAAAATATTTTTTCCTCTTCCATTTTTGAAAATTGTAGTAAAACACATATAAAAATATCTTTTTGCTATAGCATGTTCCCTGGACCACTCTTTCAGACTGAGCACGTGCTGTGTACCCTAGAAAAGGGTCTTGCTTGACCTCTTTTTTAAAAGTTCACTAAAATATCTATTCTTTGTTTAAGATTAATGGGGCTCAATTTTCTCATCTGTCCATAGAAAAATAAGCAATTCTTTCTGAATGGATACACAGGGAATCTGTTTATTTTTCACTGCTTGGAGATGAGAAACTAGTAGACACCAACTAAGTCTCATTAGTTCTTTTATTTCAAGTATTTTGTGACTCAAATGTTAGGAATTATGGCAATGCTGGGATGAAAATAAAAAGAAAGAGAAATATTTTGTGGATACACAAAGAGAAATGCTCCACAGCTTTCAAGCACATCATCCAGGGGGATGGAACTTAAGAAAGGCCAAATAGAGCCATGGAATGTATAGACAGCTGCCATACATGAGAGCAGCCATTGCAAGAGCCATTGCATCATTCTAAACACTTTTCCCCATGCATTCTCTTCCTTCCTTCTTTCTCTTTCTTTCTTTTTTCTTTTTCTTTTTTCTTCCTTCTCTTTCTTCCTTTCTTTCTTTTCTTCTTTCTTTCCTTGTTTTTTCCTTCCTTCTTTCCTTCATCTATGCCTTTCTTCCTTCTTTCCTTCATTGTTTCTTTCTTCCTTTCTCCATTTCTTCCTTCTTTCCTTCCTTTCTTTCTAAATTACTTCCTTCCATCCCTCCATCCCTTTTTTCCTCCTTTTGGTTTTTGGACCACACCCAGGAATGCTCAAGGGTTACTTCTGACTCTGTACTCAAGAATCACTCCTGGCAGTGACCATATGGGATACCATGGATCAAATCTCAGTTTTGACCACATGCAAGGCAAGTGCCTTACTCACTGCACTATCTAACCAGCCCCACCCCATGCTTTCTGAGAACTATGACAAAATGATAGCAGCCTCCCTTTGGATAGACTGGGGTGGAAAATCAGAACATCTGTTCCTACATGGTGGGAGCACCAGTTCAATTTCTGGACACACGCCATAAAGACACACTGACTGTACTAGAACCGTAAGTTTACAAGAAATACTGCCTTCCATTGGTCTACAAGGCCTCAAGGGGCAAATGCACACTCTCACATGCCTCCCTTGGCCTCTGCCTGCTTTGTTC
>PVKC010041052.1:0-12218 GCA_004027635.1 Crocidura indochinensis | reverse complement strand
AGACTAGGGAGCCGGGAGGTGGCGCAGGAGGTAAGGTGCCTGCTGCCTTGCCTAGGACGGACCATGGTTCGATCCCCTGGTTCCCATATGGTCCCCCGTGCCTGCCAGGAGCGACTTCTGAGCGCATAGCCAGGAGTAACCCCTGAGCATCACTGGGTGTGGCCCAAAAACCAAAAAAAAATACTAGACTAAATTATTTTATAAACACAATCTTTACAATAAATTGTAATTATTCCAATAATATTCTGTATAATAGTTTAGAATATTAGCCTTTTTCTGTGTTCTTTGAGAACTGAGATCAAGCAAGCACTTTGAATTTTAGAGATAGTTTAGATTAGTTCTGAAATACAGTACTTGTTCAATAAGTTATTTTAGAAAAGAGTCAGCAGCTGAGTTTGCAAAATCTTTCTCTACTAAGCTCTTCTAAACTCTGTTCTTCTAAAATAAAAAGGCACTGCCAAAGGTACACATCTAGCTACGCCTTTATGGTACCTGGAGTTGGGAGTACTGATAGAGTCCTTAAACACTTAACCCAGCATCATACTCAAAAATGGAAACCTTCTGGCTCCAGATCGTAAAGTTGGCTCTCTGCTGTTGTTAGAAGGACATGAGTTCAAGCTCCACTTCAGAGATGATTACCATGTTTATGTATTAGAAACCTGGGATAACCAGGAATGGGAAGGGCCATAATAGTTTGGAAGACATCCTTTATTCTATACTCTTTGCTCAGGCCAGGTTTCATGGGCAATTTGACCTTGACTTGGGTCTCCCAATGTCAATGTCAGGTAATGAGTGGATGTAGATTTCTGTTCCTGCATACACCGTTCTCACTGGTCTCATGAGACATCTGTCAGATTCTGCCCCAATGGGTGTCCCTAGGGACCCCAAGGATTGAGAACCAGGAAGTGTGGAGAATCTTCTACTTCAGGTAAAGTCTTCTTCCTCAAAGTGTCTTCCTTGGTCCATTGGCATCAACACCAAAGGAATTCTATTCACTAGAAATAAAAATATTTGTATCCCTTCCACTCACTCTGAAGCCCATGGAAGCTGAGCCTGACTTTTCAACAGATTCAGCTCATTCTCATGTGTAACCATGTGGCATAAGTCCTGCCCAAAGAGGACACTCTGTATGAGAAGACAGTGCAGCTCTTTCCTAATACATGTCAATTCTAAACAAAAATCTTTGCTTGAAAATATTCATGGTTATAGTATATATTTCTCAGAGTAGGAGACAATTCAAACATGTCATTAAAATTGAGCATGTCATATATGGTTAAACTTTGCCAAAATCTGTATTCTTTGTAAACCAAAGTCTTCCTGGCTGTGATCATCACTCCATGATGTAACTATTGAGAACTTATTGTTTACCCAATGCTTTCAGCTCTTTCCGTCTTCACACTACATCTTGGGGGAAGGAAATACACATTGGTTTTCAGATGAGCATAGAAAGGGAGCAGAGTTTACCTTTCATCACTACTTGGACTAGGACAAGACTTGCTGCATCTCTATTGGTGTTTAGTGATGACAACTCTCCTCAGTGTTAATTGGACTAAGAATATAAATCAATTGGGTCACAGTGACATTATAGCGGGTCACTTGCCTTGCCTGGGGCCAACCCAGGTTCGATCTCTGGCATCCCATATGGTCCCTCCAGAACTACCAGGATTAATTCCTGAGTGGAGAACCAAGAGTAACCCCTAAGAACCATTCGATGTGACCCGTATCCTCAAGAGAAGAATATAAATGAATTCCTAAGAGAAGCTGGGGAAGGGAAATGAAAAGGAAGCAACCCTCCTATTACTGTAGCATTTCTGTTGCAATTATTTTATTATGATAGGTATATGGCATAGAATTACTACTCAATTTTCTCTGGTGGGCAAAAGAGATAGTCCAGCGTGCATGCCCTGCATGCAGCCAACTTGAGATTAATTCCTGGCACCCCATATGGTCCCTTTTGTGCCAGAGGGTAAACCCTGAGCACTTCTGGATGTGGCCCCCAAACAAACTTCAAAATGGATATGGAAATGTGAGAAGAGAATAAAAATAATGAAAATGAAAAAAGTGTATAGGCTTTGTCTTTTACCCTCAGAATTGGAAGTTTAAAACATACCATGTTTCTGTTTACTTCCCCATATGGAGTGATGAGGTCTAATACCCGGGTTTAGACCCGCACCATTCACACTATTTCCTTCTCTCAATTTCATCTAATTGCTTATATTTTCAGAACAGGGAATTGTCAGCTTTGTGTGTCTGTCACAAGAGTACTAAGAAAATGGTGTTTAATAAGAAGGGTTTCTGCAAACAAATAAAAAATAAAGTCGGAAGCCCTCGTTTCAAATGAAAATCCACATTACCCTTGGAATTACCCTGGTGATTTTCACAGTTGTTTAAAGACCAAAAAAATATATGTTTATGTCCTTTATGAGACTTTTTGTACCCTCTATTCTTATACATTTTTTATGACCTTGGAGATGTGCAGATATTAAGAAACAGCGGAATAATAGCTTCCCCTTCGGTAGCTATGCAGAAAGGATTTTCAAACTCATTTTCATTTCTGCAGCTCACCTCCTCTACTCCTTGGTGGCTTTTTGAGTGATACTTTAGGAAAATGGACAGCAGCCTCTAAACTAGTTGATGAATTCAGGGCTGTGATGGGGCAAGGTGACAGCCGCTTAAATGTGGAAAACAAGTGGTGAATCTCTAGCATGTGTTAAGTAACTCCAACATGAAAAGCCACTACTGATCTTTATAGAATGAAATAAAAATAAAACACACTACTAGGTTGATGTGTTTTGTTTATATTATAAATAACCTTTGAAAACTATCATGAATTTAGGCTAACTCTGGGGAAGGAAGGCAGACAACACATTTTAATGTGCTGCTGTGTTTAGTTGTACCTAAGTGTGCTGTAACTCTCGCTTACCTTGTTAAGCATGTCAGCAGGCGAACTATAAATACCTGTACTTTTGGGATTATAATTCAACTGTAAAAAATGTAGTCTCTAGCAAACCCAGCTGAACCCATTTTTTCTTTTGATTGAAGAAAGAACTTTTTATTCAGGGCTTACTCCAGGCTCGACACTCAGGAATCACTCCTGGTAGACTTGGGGGACCATATGAAATGCCAAGAATCAATTTTTGGTCAACTCTGTGCTGCATTCTGCCTCCCCCCCAAAGACATTTTTCACTGCAAAAATGAATGGCCTTATATATTATTTGAAAAGAGTCAATGAGACCAGAAGCATTGAACCTGTTGTTAGATGTCAAGTATTGATATTAAAACCACCTGACATTGTTCTATTTGAAAACTCTCAAAAACAAACTTCTCTATAAGTTGTACATTTTCTACAAGCCACCAAATGGTCTTCATTTGAATTTTGAAAGGCAGCCACTGGAGTAAGGATTTTCTTTTTCTTTCTTTTTTTTTTTTTTTGGTTTTTGGGTCACACCCGGCAGCGCTCAGGGGTTACTCCTGGTTCCATGCTCAGAAATTGCTCCTGGCAGGCACGGGGGACCATATGGGGCACCGGGATTCGAACCGATGACCTTTTGCATGAAAGGCAAACGCCTTACCTCCATGCTGTCTCCCGGGCCCCATGGGATTTTCTTGCTAGGTCTACACTGTTGACATAGTGGACATTGAAAACACATTTTATCCAGAGAGTTGCCCTGTTTATCAGACAAGTTCAATGCCTCTGAGATTTCAAATTTTTACAAATATTCAGGTAGATGATGGATTGAACTATCAGGTTCTGTACTTGGAATTACATGCTATGGAAAATGGCATACCCTTTTCCTGAGTGCTGAACAGTTACACTGATGGAAATCCATTTTTATTCCATTGGTGTCAATGGGTTTATTCTAACCCTGTGAAAGGCTGTGGATTTTGAGGAGACCAGTTTCATTGGTGAACCATTTGGGGCTTGAACAGGCCAGGGGTGTCTAATATTTATTTTATGAATAAGAAAATCAAGGGTAAAGATTCAAAATATCACAGCATGCTTAGATCAGAGGTCATCAAATGAAGGGCTGCAGGTCAAGTGTCCAGGCTTTTGTCAATAAAGTTTTATTAAAATGTATTTAGGCCCACTTGTTTACATAGAGTCAACGTCTACTGTCAATGGCTTTAGGAAAAAATAAAGTGGCTGCAACATAACTCCCAAAAGCTGAAAATATTTGCTACCTGGCCTTGTCCTGGTTAAGTTTGCCTAACCCTGTCACTCCAAGATGGAATTTAGTCTGTTGCCTTCCAGACCAGTTATCCCATATGTATATGTTCTAACATATCTTTTTCATTTCTGTTTGATTATTAATTTGGGGGGCCAAACCCTAGTGTGGTCAGGGCTTCCTCCTGTCTTTGCATTCAGAAGTCACTCTTGGCAAGGCTTGAGGATCATATAGAATGCCAGAGACCCTATGTGAGGTGCCAGAGCTTGTATATGGATAGGCCAGTCCTGTGCTATGCAAGCACTCTACCCATTATACTATCTCTCCATCTCCATTTTCACTTTTAATTCATAGAAAATGCTTGTTAAGTCAAAATTTGCTCCTTTCTCCCTTCATTTTTTTCTTCTTGATGCTATTACAGCCTTACCCTGCCCTCTGCTTCTCTCTATTCTTGTTTTCAGGGTGACTGAGTGTTACATACGTTTGGTTATGGTGTGGAACCAATTGGTTAAGGTTTGCCTGACATCACAAGCTCAACTGTGCTGCTCCCAGGTTAAACACTTCAGTTGTGGTGTTTGCATGGAGACTCATTATCAGGGTTCCCACTCTTGTGCATATTCTGACCTTGATCGCAAGCATTCTCTAATGCCCACCAGAGGGCACTGCAGGGCTCACACATAGGCTCACTGAGGAGTAATATTCCTGGCCATCATGTCATACCCTCCCTGCTTCCAGTTGGGTGCTCCTAGAAATCACTTGTCATACCAAGATGATAGAAAACAGAGCTTCCAGGCACAAACACCAGTGCTGCCAGGTTCAAAGTCAGCTCATGTGGCAGCACTAGGGATGAGACTCAATTTAGCACTAGGTCATTTCTCAACATCCACTTTTTCTTTTGCATCACTTTTTTTTAAATTCCCGCTGGTACCTAATGAAGGTTAATTTCTAAGTAACATTTGATTTGTTAACTCAAAATGGAAAAAAATTCTAACAAAATGGGGGGTAGCTCTTAGATAGCCTTTAACATGGAAATCTAATCATTGAACAAATCCACTCATTAAAGAATATCAGAGTGACAGTCCAGACCAGCCATTGCTTTATATATCAATGCATTAAAATTCAAAAGATCAAAATAGATGTCTTCAGTAAACAGTGAAAATGTCATCTTCACAGTGAATAGCTAAGTCAGAAACTATTCAAATTTTCCATGAGGTTCTTCAATAGAAAGCCTAATTGAACATGGCTTAAGTTTAAAGAGTAACAATATTAGGTGATGAGCCATCTATAAGTAAGTCAAGTGGGATATGGCCATGGCCTTTGAAAATGAATGTTTGCAAAAGTTTGAACAACATAGTCACTGTAAAGATTAAGCCAATGATGATGTTCACTTTTCCATCATCTCTGAAAAGTTGTGTACAAGATACAGATGGTAGGACTTTATGGCATATCTAGGCTCCATATTTCTGCTAAGAATCAAAGACTGAGCCCTGGATGAAATAAATAAAAGCAGTTACTAATTAGTATGATTGGGATGACATAATAATAATCGTTGCAGTCTGTGGGGGCTAATTTGAGGAGTGTAACAAAGACTTCTCTGTGTCTTTTTGGTGCAGGGACACACAGCTGGTAATGCTCAGAGATTAATCCTGGTTCTGTGCTCAGGAATTATTCTTGGCAGTACTTGGGGTACCATATGAAATGTTGGGGATAGATTCCAAATTAGCCACATGCAAGGCCAATTCTCTGCCTCTCTCTCTCTGGACAGAGTTTGCTTTTCCTTAATGTCTGTATTTCCCAACACAGGAGTTTCAATTTAAGTTCAGAGTCCAGGGAATGATAAACCAAGGCCAAGCACTGTCCAGGTAGAGTAAGCCATGAAGCCCGACATATTCAACAGTCCCATAAGGACAAAATATTTTGTGACAACCATGCATCAACCTATGCTTGAGGCTGGGTTTTGACCTTGGTCATCATTTAATTTTATGCAGGCTGTTTACCAGTATCCCTGATCTTTCCTGCTTAGAAGCTAGTAGCATATCACCACTATCAAAACTGTCCTGGAGAGTGTTAACTGTCCACTGAAGGGCAAAGTCATCCCTTGTTGAGAACCACAGCTGTAGGTAGAGTAGATGGGTGGTTGTACTTCACTTTATTTTTAATGATTGCCATTTCTTACAAGGAGAAGTTGAGGAAGCAATTATAGTTGGAGCATTGAGTTCTCCATCAGCAAAAATCCATGTCCT
Organism: Crocidura indochinensis; assembly: GCA_004027635.1. Lineage (NCBI taxonomy): Eukaryota > Metazoa > Chordata > Mammalia > Eulipotyphla > Soricidae > Crocidura > Crocidura indochinensis. Next base: position 5,809 of record PVKC010041052.1, on the reverse strand, counting down.
ACAAAAAAACCCTTGAACTCAATGATGAAAACCACCTTCTATCAAAGAAACCAGAGTCTCAAAGTTCAACCTCACTCTGGCCTTGATTTAAAACCTTGGCTTTCTTTCCTTTTGTGCCCTTGCATTTTATTTTTTGTCTTCACAAAACCTGGAAGCTTTCAAAAATGCTGAAGTTGCAAAGTTCTGTTGTGAGCATGGTGGTACCTCTAAGCTGTTGCACCTGTCTCTTGAAATTGTTTTTGACAGCAGCTGAACTCAAAAGGGAGCCCTATAATTCCTTGGGTCCCATGTCTGTCTGCTTTTATTATGCTCATGCTAAATCTTAGATCCACCCACTCATTCACCAATATCATATTAAGAAGTTATGTTGGGGCCAGGCGGTGGCGCTGCAGGTAAGGTGCCTGCCTTGCCTGTGCTAACCTAGGACGGACCGCGGTTCAATCCCCTGGTTCCCCATATGGTTCCCCGTGCCTGCCAGGAGCGACTTCTGAGCGAATAGCCAGAAGTAACTCCTGAGCATCACTGGGTGTGACCCCCCCAAAAAAAGAAGTTATGTTATTGGATTCATACTTTTTAGTTTCTCCAAAAAGCAAAAATGTGCATCCTAGGGGCTGGAGAGAGGGAAGGGTTGGGGGAAGAGTACAGAAGGCAAGGCTCTTATCCTGCACAGGTCCAACTAGGTTCAATCCCTGACACTCCATATGGTTCTCCAGTGCCAGCAGGAGTAATTTCTGAGTACGGAGAGCCAGGGATAGCACTTAAGCCCCAAACAATAAGAAAAATATGCAATCTTATTTCAATAGGGGTTTTGTGCATTTTACTATACTTTATAAGTCAATCATAACAGGAAGATTAATGTATCAGTCTAGTTAACCAACAATATGTATTCCACAGATACCATTGTCAAGTACTGCTAGAGAGACAAGGACTTCCTGCTTAAAGAAAACTATATGCTAGGGAATTTCATAAATAAATAAGAGATCTTTCTAATTCAAGCTGGAAAAACTAACCAAAATCCAGTTTTCAATGAGTTTATGAACTAATAAAAGTCCACTGAGAATTATCTAAGTGCAGCATAGAGATTGTTTTGTAATGGATGAAATCTCTAGAGCTTGACATGCAAGAAGACCTGTAGGTACACAACTCTCTGTAGTTATACAAAGTAAATGTTACCTCGGTGATACGCCATGCAGCTTCCTTGCATTGTATGGAAGCAAGGTCATCATTTTAGCACAAGGGCAGTCTGAGAATGCTTTCTGCAGGAGATAGTATTTAAATAGGGGGTTTGGAAGATGGAGAAGCATTGTGTAAGGAATGGAAGGTGGAGTAGGAAAGAAATAATGAGAGAAAGAACAGCATCAGCAAAGATATGGAAATATATTCGTGGAACATTTGTGCAATTAGGGAAAGTAAGTTAGTTGAATTTTGTCCCTTATGTTCCTTTTTGTTGTTACAGTTGAGATGTCCCAAGTTCTCAGACAAGCTTGATGGTGGTGCTCTAACCTTTGCTTTTTGTGTTGTACTTGGCCATAGTGAGGCTTACACTCTGTCAATTGTGCTGCTGACACGCAATATTTGGTTGTGGTGCTCACTGCCAGGTATATACTTCAATTGAGGTGCTCAGACACTTTGCCACAGTGTTCACTGGATACTCGTGCTCTAGTTTCAGTGCTCATACACCTCTCAGACATTGGAGATGCCACTCCATTGCAGTGCTGCAGGTTGCAAAAAGCAGCGCCATACTTGACACACATGGGTGATGCTGGAGATTGACTTTTTGGCCTCATACTTCTAAAGCAGGTGATTTTTGCCACCAAACTTTACCCCCTGGACCCATGGATAATTAGGTTTCAAGTAGCAGAATATTTTATATAGAAGTAATAGATTGAATGCTAGACGACTAGAAAGGATCTGGGCCAAATCACTGAAGTTGTTTATTTTTGCCTGTTTCTGTTGAACATGGTTTTCACAAACCATTTCCCCCTCTAATCTGTTCTAAGTTCCTTGAACAGCAAGTGGTATATATTAGGTAAACAATCAATACTTCCTAGCTATACTCATCAGTGCAATGTTTGGGGATTCTGGTTTGTGACTTCACACCCTAACATGTCTTGTGCCTGAGCCAGGATTTTTTACGGAATATTTGTACGATTTGGGAAGGAGAATGAGATAGCACAAATAAATTTTCCTAGTAATTCTCTTAGATACCAAATTGGAAACAAGTAATTCACAGGTTAGTGAGATGTTTGTCTTGAAACTCATGGAAATATAATCACAAAAGTCACTGCATTTTGTGGGTTGGTAAATCATGCAATGACGCAAATGATAATAATCAGAAAAATGTTTATAGTCACTTAGGAAAATATGCATGCAAATTACTTTTATCATAGTTTAACTCTTGATTAATAATACATTTCTGCTTGACTAAAGCCATTTTGTGAGAAATATATTTGGGAGTTTCTGCCTCCATGGGGTGTGCTATTAATATTTAAATTACTTCTATATAGCTTGCTTTTCTTTCCTTCCTGTCTGTTTCTGTCCTCCTTATCAGAAGAAAAGTAGAATCTTAAAAAAATACTTTAGAGGAGTTAGAGCTCTAATATGACAGGTAGAATGTTTGCTGTGTATGTTGCCAACTCAGTTTCAATCCCCAGCACCCTATATGGTCCCCCAAGTTTACCAGCAGTGATCTATGAGCACAGAGCCAGGACTGAGTCCTGGGCACTGCCAAGTGTGACTCCCAAATCATAAAGTAAACAATAAACTTTGAAGTAGAACTTTCTGTCTGTGTAGCAGCTTGGATGCAATGTTCACCTTTTTAATATGCTTCTTCTTCATGAACACACACACCATACTACCATGCTGCTAATAAAGGTCTGTCTGAGACCTAAATCCTGTCACTGTCTCTTTGATACCAGGTTGAATGGAGAGAGTTGGATTGTGAGGGTAATGAGACCTTAGTTCACACAAGATATATTTGTGTAAACAGCCTCACTGTACCTAATATTTAGTGGAGTCTGGTGAGCCCTGGGGCCAGGAATCTGCAGAGAGAAAGGTCTCCAGCCCCCTTTTGGTACACCTAACTAGTCAGAAACAGCTGTTACTACGCATAGAACTTTCAGAAAACCATGCAGGAGCCTCTTTGCCTATTTTCCTTCCTCTTTCTCTGTTTTCTTCACCCTAACCTGTAGTGCCTAGCAACCTTAAAGACACTTGACTTGAAAAGCATTTGAAGCGAGGAAGGTGGAAGGCATGATGTAAGTTTGGGGATTGTAACCCAGCCACCCTGCAGAGCAAAATAAACAAGAAGATATACTACATTTGGAAACAAGAGCTGCAATCCCATAGAAACCCCGTTATTCCGAAAGTAATCTTTGTGAGTTCAAAGAGATAAGGATGATCCAATTTTGGGTCACATTTTATTTTGTTGGATTTGTGTCATGTTCATTGTTGTCAGGGATGAATTACTGAATAGAGGTGCCTTAGGTTTTCTCATATCTGAACTGGGCTTGGTAAACATTTCTCAACATCAAGTTCAAAGGATGCAGCTTAACCCTTCCTAATGGTCCTAAATATTAGAAGAAGGCTCCAAGGTGGACATGATTGTTATAGCACCATGTAAATAACAGGAGTCCAGAGCAGGAAGATTCGAGATTCAGGCCTGGAAATTCTGAACTAGTTGCATAACTCTGGCAGGCACTTTGCTTTGAGTGTAGTTAGGTGGGCTCTGCTTCCCCCATAATTCTGTCCCTTGAGCAATCTCTATATCATAGTTCTTGACTTAGATAGCATGGAGGTAAGGCGTTTGCCTTTCATGCAAAAGGTCATCGGTTCGAATCCTGGTGCCCCATATGGTCCCCCATGCCTGCCAGGAGCAGTTTCTGAGCATGGAGCCAGGAGTAACCCCTGAGCACTGCTGGGTGTGACCCAAAAACCACAAAAAAAAGTCTCCCTTCTAGGGGAGCAGTGGTGCAAGCGGTAGGGCATCTGTCTTGCATGCGCTAGCCTAGGACAGACCATGGTTTGACCCCCCAGCATTCCATATAGTTCCCCAGACCAGGAGCGATTTCTGAGTATATAGCCAGGAGTAATCTCTGAGCATCACTGGTGTGGCCAAAAAAATAGTCTCCCGTCTAATGAGATCATAGACCCTGTTCAGCTGCAATGAAGAACATCAAGTTCCCTCACTGGATATGAGAAGAGTGAAGCATTTTTTTCTGTGCCTCACTTTCTTACTCTTGTTTTTGTTTGTTTGTTTATCTTTAGGGGCCATATTTGGCAATGTTCAGGGGTTATTCCTGACTCTGAACTCAGGAATCTCTCATGGCAGATTCAAGAAACCATTTGGGATACTGGGGATCAAATGCGGTCGACTGTGTGCAAGCCAAGTACCCTCCCCCAGTGTACTACTGCTCCAGTTCCTTCTTCCTCTTCAAAAGATACTCATGCTGGTGTTACTAGGCACTGTGGTATACCCTGAGGCTGCAGAGATCTTGCCACAAGTTTCAACAGTTAGGTCAAATTCTCAAGTCATGTTCATTACCTTCTCTGATAACACAACCTTTCATTTGTCAGGACTACTCTCAAGGAGTCAAGTCTTGCACTTTGGACTCTGTGTATCTCATTCATCTGCCTGACATTACTGCTGGCCACTGTCACTTTCATTGTAAACATGAAATTCAAGCGCAGAAAACCCAAGAAAGTCACCCACCCCTGAAGCTGTTACTGGCAAATGGCAGATTTGCTCTCACGCCCTGTGCTGTAGACAAATTCTTTACAATAAGTCTCTGACTGAAACTATGAAGAGAAAGCATTGCCAAGTACTAAGAATTGTTGGGGGTCAGAATAATGGTATAGCTAGGAAGATACTGGCCTTGCATGCAGATGAACTATACCTGATCCCTGGCATTCCATATGCTCCCCCAAGGCCACCAAGAGCGACCCCTGAGCACAGAGCCAGGAGTGATCCCTGAGCACAGAGCCAGGAGTGATCCCTGAGCATAGCCAAGTGTGTAGCCCAAAACCCACACTCCCACAAAATTATATAGACAAAGTGGGAAGGACCATTCTGCCTGGATCATTCTTAGCATTATTCATTAGCATCCCTAATCTCTGTGCTTAGGTGTCAGAAGCAACCCCTACTTCAGTTGTGACAACCAAAAATGTCTCCAGATAGTCCAATAAGTATCTACTGTGCACAATTTAGGAAAGCACTGAGTGATACGTTCTGTTTTCCAGTTCAGAAAATTAGGTACAGAGCATTATGCCACACCCACCAAGTTAGTAAGTGGCAGGATTTGAATGTGACTCAAAACTAGGATCTAACAACACATCCCCTATAACTTCTCTTTCGCTGATACTGGGATGTGTTTCTAAGGACAATCGGGCGCCCTTAGTGACTTATAGGTGGTTTCTAAGTCTGCTTCCTTCAGAGACCTATCTCCCATCAGGGTTATGTACAGAGCTTTGAGCATGGCCAGGAAGATGACCTAGATTCTCACAGCCAGACATCCCAGCAGCACAGGTCCTGCAAGTGGCTGGGACCCTTTAAGTCTGGTCTTGCTTTCCAAAAAAGTAGAAAGATCTTTTCTGGCTTAGCCAGTTTCAGTGTGTGGCAGATGGGTGGGGCACAAAGCAGAGAAGCAGTTTCTGTCCGTGGTGGAGAGTTTCTGGAGTGACTTAAATAGCCCTGCCAATGTAGGTCGCTATTTTTAAGGCTGAGCTAAGTGTTTGAAAGTGGTTCACACAGGCCTGATGTCAGGTTGAACTTTCCAATATTCAAGTGATCTGAGACAGGTGGAAAGGGTCC
>PVKC010041051.1:0-12225 GCA_004027635.1 Crocidura indochinensis | reverse complement strand
CTATCTGGTGAAGGGAATCCCCCGGATATTGTTATCATGTACCTAAAATATTATTGTCAACAAGAGCCTTCCTTACATGCAAAAATTAGGGGTGAGGGGAGGACAACTTCGGTGGTGGGAATTCCCCCGATTCAATGTTAATATGTACTTATGATATTGCTGCGAAAGATATGTAACCCACTTTGCTCAAAATAAAAAAAAATATTCTGATTTCTTTCTTTTTATTTTTTCTATTATTTTTTAATAATAGAACTTTGCTCTCACTTAGAGGGAAACAAATGTATTATGTTCAACAATCTCAATTATATGAGGCATTTTCTTTTCTTTTTTGGGGGGGCACACCCGGTGACGCTCAGGGGTTACTCCTGGCTATTCGCTCAGAAGTCGCTCCTGGCAGGCACGGGGACCATATGGGGAACTGGGGGAGTTGTCTGTCCTAGGTTAGCGCAGGCACCTTATCTCCAGCGCCACCGCCCGGCCCCCAGGCATTTTCTTTAAATAAATAAAAATGTGAGTTAAAATTCAGTTTGTGCTTAGGAGTGTTTTACATTTAAAAACACTACTTGGTAATAAAGATAGTGAATGAATATGAGATTGTATTGATCAGATTCTGCCAACTATGAAGCCTTGCAGTAAGCACAATGTGGCATTTATTAGAACATAATATTAACAAGCAATTAAAATGATTAATCATACAATAACTCTATAGAGTAACTACTACTAATCCCTCATTTCACAGGAGAGGAAATGACTCCTCAGGGTTCATAACTTGCAGAAGACCACACAACTAGTGTTAGCAAAAAAACATGAATGATGCCTATCCAGTTCTTGCCACGTCATTTAATCTCAGAAAGAAAATTATTGGATACCTTATACACAAAGTTAGGGCTCTAAAAATAAGAGTAAAAGACATTTTGTCCAGTCATTTCTAACTAAGTATAATGCTTTTAATTTCAAGTTCAAAGGGTTATAGATGATTTGTAAACCACCCTTCAAAATTATGACATGTCTGCAGGTTGGGTCATTACATAGCAACAATAGATCATTTTTCTAAGAGTAAATACTGATATGCTTTGCTAATAAAAACAAGATTTAATCTACCCAGTAATACACTGAGTACATATAGAAAACCAGAGAGATTGCATTAAAAATCATTCATGAACATATATTTTTTCTATTCTGTTTTAATGTCTGTTCTATTCAGGATTCTGTGCTAGATACTGAAGAGAGGGTGTGAAGTATGCAGGTCTGAGTTCTGCCCACCGGGAACATAAAGTATGCTAGTCAGTTTATTATTTTTAAATAATGAAATAATACATGATTTTATTTGTTTTTCTTCCTTTTATCATTTATTATTATTAAATAATTAATAACAGAAAGATAGCCTCTTTTATAATCAATAAAATATTGAAAACATTTATAATGTATATTAACTATTTAAAAAGATAATATTGACTATATCTATCAAATATATAATAGAATGTATTGAACACATAACATACCTAATAATTTATTATATAATAATATAGTAATATAATATTATATATAATTAATATAACCTAGTAATATGATATTATATATAATTAATATATTATATTATTATATATTCATACATAATTCAATTTTTATTATTCTTTTTTTAACTGTACCTCCACTCACTACACTTTTTAATATTCTATATATTATCTATTTTAGAGGATTCTGGACTTATCTATAGTTTACAAAAGCTATGTTTTCATTTCTACTGTTAATGATTTCAGGAATCATCTGCACTCTAGAATGCAATCTACATATGTATTTATTTCACTGTGGTAAAGAAATAATAGCATAAATCATGCAATAAACTTATTTACATAAAATATTTCCTGGAATGATTCGAAGAAAAGTCCTCATTATATCCTTCTTATGTATAGCTTTTTATATGCTTAGTAGCTACTAACTTCCCAACCTCATAATTCATCCTGTATCCTAAATTACTATTTCTGATGGTCATCATATTGTGCTAGAACTTACTTGAGATAAAAAAAAATGTAGCATTTCAAACATATGCCAAACACTTTCTCAAAGTTTTGATTTCTTCAATTCATCAATTTGTGTTTCTACTATTCTTAAATTAATATTCTGTTTAAGTTGTCTTTTTGCTTTTAAACCTAATGAAGATTGAAAGTTGTTCATGATTTGTACTCAGCATATCAATCATGAAATTCTTGTAGTCAATCAAGTCATTTTAGTTATAGATTATTACTATTTACCAAACAAATACAAAACCATATTGAAAAAGTCAATTGGCACTACATAAGTAAATACTAAAAAGCAGCAGTCTTTAGATAGAATCTTATTTCAACATAGGCAACAAATTCAACTCTCAGAATTTTTTCTTCTATTACTTTCATTTTTTATGACATTTATAATGTATATTATACATCTCTGTGTGTGCCTGTGTATGTATGTGTGTGAGGGGGAGAGAGAGAGAGAGAGACAGAGAGAGAGAGAGAGAGAGAGAGAGAGAACTAGAGAGAGAGAGAGACTGGGGCTTACTATTGTTAATGAAAGTGCCATGCAAATAGCACTTTATCCCTTTTCAGTACCCACTTCTTGTTCAATGTGATCAGTTCCAAGTATCATTTTCAGAGTAGACCCTTCTCTAACTACATTCATTACTCTTTGTGGCAAGTTTTCTACCAAAGACTGATCCTCCTACCTCATTTCATAACGTCTCTGGATATTATTACGCATACTCTCATATTTTTCTTATATTATACAAAAGTGTGAGATTATTCTCTCTCCCTTTGACTCATTTCACTTAGCATAATAATCTCCAGACCATCCATGTATAAGCAAATTACATGACTTCATTTTTCTAATAGCTATATAATATTCCATTGTGTAGATGTATCACTGTTTTTTTAGCAACTCATCTGTTGTCAGACACCTAAGTTGTTTTTAGATTCTGTCTATTGTAAATAGTGTTGTGATGAATGCATTTTTGAAATGTGTTTTTGTATTCCCAGGTATATCCCTAGGAGTGATCTTGTTGGATCATAGGAAGCTTAATTTCTAGCTTTCTGTGGAATTTCCTTATTGTTCTCCAAAACTCTTTAACAGTCTGCATTTTCACCAGCAGTGAATGAGAGTACTTTTTTTCTTGCATTCACTCTAGCACTGTTCTTGTTCTTTGTGCTCTGTGCCAGTCTCTTTGATGTGCTATGGTATCTTATTGTTTTGATTTGCATCTTTCAAAGATTAATGATGTGGAGCACTTTTTCATGTGTCTCTTGGCTGTCTTTCTTTCTTCTTTGAGGAAATGTCTATTCATTTTTCTCATAATTTTTCAATCGCGTTATATGTTTCTTTCCTGCAAAGTTTACTCAGGGCCTTGTATATCTTAGATATTGGCCCTTTTCTGATGGATATTGGGTAAATAGTTTCCTGTTATATTTTGCTTGAGATTTGTTTGCATTCTATGTCTTTTATTGATTATCTTTTTTGCTTTGTTTTGTTTTTGGGGTGACACCTGGTAATGATTGATGGTTATCACCATTTCTGCACTCAGGAATCATTCATAGCTATACTGGGGACCATATGTGATGGCAAGGGGTTGCCAACCTTGACATGGGCAATTTAGTACAAAATATTTTTAATAAATTAAATGGTTACCTGTATAAGATTTTCTTAATACCTATCTAACTAAACTCAAACAGGGAAAATTATTCTTTTTATAATTTTATAGATATAAATTTCAAAAACAAACATAACAAATTAGGCAGAATAATAAACGCTCCCTAGACTGAGAGAAAAGTATGTTATAATAGGAATGACATAGGAGATGATTAGATATTATATTATACTATCATTATATTACTGTAATTCCACAATTTTGCATATAAGCAATAATGAAGTTTATGATAGGAAGAATAAAAGTTGCTATTAATTCTTAGGTTGCTGATTTGTTTAATTTTCTTTTCTTTTTAATTTTTGCAGTCAGCAAAATCAACCTTTATTTCTGAAATTTTTTTGACATTTTATTTTATTTTTTAATAATAATATATTTATTTAAACACCGTGGTTGCAAACATGTTCCTAGTTGGGTTTCAGTCATAAAATATACATCTACCTCCACCAGTACAACTTCTCACTACCAGTACATTTCTCTCCTCCTCTGCCTCCTGCTTGTCTTCAAGACAGGCATTTCATATGTTTCACTAACATTGTCACAATACTTGTTAGTGTATTTGAAATTAATGCACTCTAACTACACTCGCTACTCTTTACATAAGCCTCATATTGTGGGCTGGTTCTTTTGGTCCTCATCTCTACTGTATCTGTGTATTATTGCCATATTATCTTTCATTTTTATTAAATACCACAGATGAGTGAGTCTATTCTGTGTTTAACTCTCTCCCTCTGACTTATATCACTCAGTATTATAGTCTCCATGTTCATTCATGTATAGGCAAATTTCTTGACTTCATCTTTCCTAACAGCTGAGTAGTATTGTATATACAGTGACTAGGACACAAAGGTTACCCATGGAATAGGAAAAACTATTTAGTCCATACTCATCGGAAAGGGGCTAATATCTAAATATATATAATTACTGAGAGAACAAAACCAATCTAATCCCATAAAAAATGGGGAAAGAAATGAACAGACATTTTCTCAAAGAAGAAATACAAATGGCCAAAAGGCACATGAAGAAAATGCTCCACATCACTAATCATCAAGGAGATTCAAATCAAAACAATAATCAGGTTTCATCTTATGCCACAGAGAGCAAAAACAACTAGTGCTGGTGGAGATGTGGGGAGAAAGGTCTCTCATTTACTGTTGGTGGGAATGCCTTCTAGTCCAGTCTTTATAGAAAACAATATGGATAGTCCTCAAAAAGCTGAAAATTGATCTCCCATATGACCCAGTAATATTCACTCCTATGGATGTACCTTAGAAACACAAAAATACAAAACAAAAGTGCCCTCTACTTGCCTATATTCATTGCAGCTCTATTTACAATAGACAGAATCTAGAAACAACCTAGGTGCTTGACAAAGATAAATAGCTAAAGAAACCGTGGTACACATACACAATGCTTTGCTTAAATTTTAAACTAAGATTGTTATATTTTTTTGTTTGTTTGTTTGTTTTTGGGTCACACCTCGCAGTGTTCAGGGGTTACTCCTGGCTCCATGCTCAGAAATTGCTCCTGGCAGGCACGGGGGACCATATGGGGCACCGGGATTCGAACTGATGACCTCAGACTTTGTAGCTCAAAGGCTACTCTCATTTAGATGATTGGGTTCACTCTTTGAGGTCAACACTCTTTGAGGTCAAAAGACTTTCAAGAACTAGGAATCAAACTCAAACCTTCTGAGAGTAAATATATGCTCCAGACTATGAAGCTTCTATTATGATTCATGATGTCCTTATCGTTACATATACGAAGTGGATTAAGACTTAAGGACCTAGTTCATAAACACACACACAAAAAAAGACTTTCATAAAGCTATAGGCATTGCTTTCTTGCTAATGTCAATTGCCTCCCTGAAAGAACTGATGCACACCAATCACATGCTATATATATGTTAAAATATGCAATCATCTAGTTCAGGAGATTTTAAAATCAGATTTTACATCTGCTTGTGCCCCAGGACATTCAGACAATCAATGATGCCAGTAAGCCTCCTGTGTGACGAATATAGGCAAATTGCATTTTTTCTGGTTCATTTATTTTGTTTAAATTGTGTTAAGTACTTAAATAATTAGCTTAAGCATGCTCAAAGCCAAACAAAAGTAAAAATATTGCAAAGGAAAGAGAAAATGTGTTTGTCTTTATTCTTAAGCCAGTGGTAGACTGCATGGAATTTAGAATGATTGACCATTGTAATTGCTTGTTCTGGAATGAGGGAGACCGAGGCTCTCATTCCTCTGCTACCACAAATATTAAGCAGTCAGTGGAATGCCTCTTGTGGTCTATTTGTGGCTTTATATCATGTCATGTCTACCAGAATTGCCATCATTAATTGTTTAAGAGTTCATTGATTTAGAATATTTTTCAATAAAATTGACTGTAAAATATAGAGTTGGAATAAAATGGGAAGCAGTAAAGTATGTTTTGAAGTGGGTATTTAAAAGGCAAAATGTTAATCTTATACCAGGTTATAAAATAATTGTGCCTATGTCAAGTACGTTGGGTACTTTTTCATTCAGGAACAAAATTTTTTTAAATTCCATAGCATTTTGTTTGTGTTGCCTTATAATGCAACAAATAATTCTTAAGAAGACATGAAAACAGAAATAATTCATTATCTTTGGCAACTTCCTTGTAATCCAGGATCTTCCTTAAAACTAAACGACAGGAATAGCTGCCAATAGGAAATTGCTCTTAAGCAATAATATTTTTTCTTCTGATGTTTCAACAATGGTGAGTTCACAAATTTTTCAAGTTACATGGTGAGTAAAGAAAGAATCAAAGATAAGGCATTTTACATAAATTTTATTGTTAACATTCAATTCCTTAAATAGCAAAAATAGATGTATTACTTTTATAGATATAAAGTAAGTGTTACCCTTTGACAGAGGAGATAATCAAGAACAGCTAGTTTGCTATTCTTTTGGCAATTGTTCCCTTAGCATTCAAAGATTGTTTATATAAGTGGACTATTTTGCTTTTTAAGCTTTATTTACAGATTTTGCCAGATGAGCATTGTACCCTGTGAACTATAATTATGGATTTCCAGCTGTTACCAGAAATCTTGGTATGCACAGCCCCGAAGCCAGAAGCAAATTTAAGAAACAGCTACTGGTAAACCTTAAATAATATTAACTATAAAAAATGGGTATAGTCACTAAAAAAATTGTTGCTGATTCATGGAAACCATAGAATCAGAAGAGTGAGTGTGTTCATAATATGTTTCCTCAAATTTTTCTTCACTTTAGAGTCTTGTTGACAATAGCTAAATGGTCCTGAGTAGAAGCAATATTCAGCCTCTAAACCCACCATGTCAGTAATTCAACAACCCTCTTTTGAAACAGCTATGTTTCCTCACCATCATCCTTCTTTAAAGAATGTTTTCCTTTATTTGTAATAAAAGCCCTCTGGTTGCCATTGGAACTTGAGCTAGATCTATGATTTTTCTGCATTCAAAGAAAATGGAATGTTTTTGGGCCTTATTTGTCAAAGCACAGAATTGGCCCAACACCATCCTCATCAGCACTACCACCCTCCTCCCATGACATACATGATAAAGCAGTGGCTTTCTTCCTCTGTTTTTGTCTGGGCATGCTTACAATTTTATTTCCAAAGCAAATTTGAATAATAGTCCCATGATTTCTAGTTCAGCAGAAAAACAATAGTCATCATTCAACTAAAATTGTCCTGGAGGTTGATAATATAAACCTTTTGACCTGTCTAAGTTTAGGGTGAAGTGTCAAAACCAAAACCAAAGATCAAGTCAAGAAAGAAAAGGAAAATACAAATGCAGAGACAGGAAAGAAGCTGATCTTTATCAAAGTGAATTTAACCCTCATCAAAATTCTGGATCTTACTTTCAGTCAGGGTGGGAACATAGACAAGACAAACATATCCATCATAACTGATGGATATGAAGAACTCTTTGCGTCTACTGCAAAAAAAAAGGGAGAGGAAAGCCAAGAGAAAAAATATATTTAATTTGAGAACTGAGGAGATGATACAGTGGATATGGTGACACTTGAGTTTTATACCCAGCACTTCATATGGTTTCCCAAAGTACCTCTAGGAGTTATTTCTGAGCACAGCTTGGTACATCAAAAATAAATAGAATGACTATTCAGTGTTATGGCAAGTGCATAAAATATAATGCAGTTGTTCAATGCCATAAGATTCTATTCTATAACAATATGAAAATGTATTAAAATATTATATGTATTGGCCTAAAAAAGTTACCTGTGTTCTGAATGAAGATTCAATAAATATGATGGATCTATTAAATATCTTTTGGTTTTTAATAAATCATGGGCCCAAAGCAACAAATTAAAATAAAAATATTTGGTGCTGGAGAGAGAGGATAGTAGGTAAGTCACTTTCCTTACATGTAGACAACCCAGCTTTGATTTCCCAGCCATTCACCTGCACACAATCCCCTGAGGACTGCCAGGACTAAAGTAAGCTTAGAATTGGATGTGATTCATAGATGGACAGGAGACTATTATGTGGAGTGAAATAAGTCAGAGGGAGAGAGAGAGACACAGAATATTCTTACTCATCTATGGGTTTTAAGAAAAATAAAAGACATTATTATAATAATACCCAGAGACAATAGAGATGAGAGCCAGAAGGTCTGGCTCACTATATAAAGCTCACCATGAAGAGTGGTGAGTGCAGTGAAAGAAATAACTACTCTAACAACTACCATGACAATGTTAATGAGTGAGAGAAGTAGAAAGCCTGTCTCAAACACAGATAGGTGGTGAGGGAGGAGAAAGATCGGGGCATTGGTGGTGGGAATGTTGCACTGTTGAAGGGGGGTGTTCTTTGTATGAATGAAAACCAACTACAAACATGTTTGTAATCATGGTATTTAAAATATTATTAAACAAATAATAGCAAAATAAATAACCTTGACTTCAAGTAAAGAAAAAAAGAACTGGGTGTGACTAAAAAACAAACAAAGGCAAATATTTATTATATCACTTGTGTGACTTAGAGAACTGGCCATAGCTGCCTCAAAAATGACAGAATGCTGGCCATTACTGAATTGATAGTAAAGGGTAAATTTCCAAGCTCACACTGAGGGATGCTCAAGTTCAGGTTTGTGATAAACTATGGCTCAGAGGGCTTTCCTTCTTTAATAGGTCTTTAGGCAGAAGTCCCCCCCCCCACACACACACCCTTAGTTTTTGAGGGCTGCTCAAGACACAGCTACTTTTACAAAGCAAGAGAGGACAAGAAAGACAGAAAAATCTTGACATATACAATACAGGCTTCTCCTCACTTTACGATTATCCCCATAAATCCTTTATTATTCAAAAAGGCAGTGAGATATGTTTACTGTTTGTTTATAGGAAAAATGTTTTTTGCATGTTTTAGCCCAAAACATAATAATAATGCATAAAATCATGACTTCACTTACATGCAATCAAGGCTAGTTTGATCCCCAATATGAGCTATGGTTGACCAAGCATGACATAAGTCCTTTTGAGATAGAGTCAGTAATGACCCTTGAGCATCACCAAGTTAAGTTCTTCTCTTTCTAAAAAGATTCTTTAAAGAACAATATTAGAATAAAAGTAGCAAATTGATACAATTATGCTGTCTAAATTGATCCTGGAGAAAGAGCATGGAAGTGCCATATTCACATTTGGGTGCCATTGTAGAGCTTGCTGATGCTGCTGAACATGTTTGCTTTTTACCTTTTGTTATGAAGAAAAAATCCTCTTTGGTTTCCTTTCCTTTAGCAAATGCAGGTGCATTACAAATACGGGTCTTAAAGCATCCTTTTGAAAAGTGGATATGGGTCCCTGAGTGGAAAGGTTAACTTCTCATATTTGTTGTGTCATATTTGTTGGAAAAAAATGGCTAGACTAAATCCATACTCCAGGGGAGATATTTCATAAGAGAAAGCATATTAGAATGTGGAAAGTGTTGAAAATATTCCTACTGGGTTATCTACCACAAGTTCTAAACTCTGGAGAGTCAGCAAATAGCATTTAAGCTCAGACCTGAAAGATAATAAACTAGGAAAATTGGAAAGAAAAAGGAAAGAAATCAAGCTTATTCCAAAGGCTACAGAAAGTATTTTACATGCCCAGAGTTCAGTGTGTTCAGGAAGATTGTTTTTCCGAGTTGTGTTCAAAATCATTCCTGTGTGTGTGTGTTTATATGGAGTATGGGGACTTGAGAATAACATCTCAGAATATACTAAAAACTGAAAAATCAGTGTCGAAAGTATTTAAAAATTAGATAAGGGAGATTTTGCACCTAAATTCTTTCATACCAAAACTTCTCTGTGTTATTAAGAAAAACATGAAACTCAAGCATGAAAACATCAAGAAGTATATTGGCAAAAACAAATTAACTTGTTTTTTCTTTTCTCTCTGTTGTGACAGAAGCCTTAAAATGATTTAAAAAGACTTAAGCGAGTGGTTCCTTTTCTGTTCTTTTTTTTCAGTCTCAATTCGAAACCAGTAAACATGGCCTTGATATACACTATGAATTAAAAGACATAAATGAATACTGGGCATTTGGGTTCTTTGAGAACTGAAAATGAAATAACGAGCTTTTTACACCAGAAATCTGAAGATGTTTGCTTTTCTTTAAACCTCCTCTGAGTGGCAGAGAAGATAAGAATACACTCATTTAGATTTTTCAGTCTATATCAAGTAACTCGAATTTCAAGTAGGGAATTATGGTGCCCTAGCAAACACTGATCTCAGCATTTGGATGACTAAAGTTTTGGTGGGCTTGGTTTAGCAACTGATTTGATGAGTAAGCTGGGGTAATTAGATTAACTCTGCAAGGTCTGTTTTTCAATCTAGTAAATAAAGAGGCTGCTTGAGACCAGAAATTCTTAAACCATGATCCCCGAAGCAATGCATCAAATCACAAGAGAAATTGCTAGGTGTATACATTTGAGAAATTACTCAAGCTTCTAGATTCAGAGATTCAGGGTGCGCATTCTGGGATCACTGTTTTAATCAGTTATTTTATTTATTCTGATACATGCACGTTTGAAATATTCAAAATATTCAAAAACTATCATTTCAGGTTTATCTGAACCTAAAATATCTTGGGTTTGGAAACTTCTATGGAATAGAAAAATATCATAGGAAGACTAGCATTTTCAAATTAAAAAATTAAGTTACATATCGCTTCTCGGCCTTTTGGCTAAGATCAAGTGTAATGTCTGTTCTTATCAGTTTAATATCTGATATGTCATCTACCCGACCACAATATATTTAATGGATTTTGAGCACTAGGAACTGGAATAGGAGCTTACTCAGTTCATGCCACGCATCAACCTGGTCTTGCAGTACCTCCAGGGACGGTGCACCAGAAAAAAAAAATTAAGTTATCTTTGGTTAATTCACAATAAACTAAAAACTGTCACAGAATGCCCTAATCATATAATTATTGGGAGAGACAGAACTGTGAATTGTTTATCATTACTCCTAATTCTATTCCTGTTGTTGCTGTTAGTGTCCTTATTACTATTACCATCATACTACTGATTATGCTATACTATATTTAATATAGCATATTTAAATATATTTATTATTAAAATATAATATGTATATTATATAAGTATATAATATGTATATTATATATTATAATATAATTATATATTATTTATAGAATTAAATATATTAAATATATTTTAAATATAATATATTTAATATACTATATTTAATGCTATTTATAAATTTAGATATACTATATTAGTGTAATATATTAACTATATTTAAATATACTACATGTAATATAGTAAGTATATGCTATAATATATTTAATAAACTGGCAGTAGTAGCAGTACAGTATATTAAATCCCTGTAGAACAAGACATAAATAGTTTCAACACTTCTGCCTAGAGTGAGCAATGCAATACAGAAATCATATCTTGCCTAAGGTGAACAAGGCAATACAGAACCCTGTGCAATGTGAAGGAATCCACAAACTATTACTACCTTTTCCAATCTGTTTGCATTAGTTAAACATTTTGCCCACATATGTACTCTAGAAGCAGAAAACAACCTGCTTCTTAACTCAAATTTTAGCTTTAACACCAATCATGCTTTTAAAAACAGATCAAAATGAACACAAATATGAGTATCTCAAGAAGCAAAGAAAAGCAATTTCTAATGAATTATTTTCTCTGACTTTAAGAATAGCAAGTCCATTTAGCTGTGTGCCTAAAGTATCCTAAAAATAATTCTGCTTTTCTATCTATAAAACGTCATTAAACTAAGGGGAGCAAAGAACATCAACTATATAGCAATTATTATAATATTGCACTTAAAGAACATTATTTTAATGTTGTAATACTGCATAATGTGTAATACCCTTATTTGGTTTCAAATTTTATTAATAAGTAGTAATAATATTAGAAACATGATAAACAAATTTTATCCTAAAATAGTGATCCAGACCAAAATAGACTTTCTAACTTCTTTCATTAACTGGAAAGTGTATCAATTAATGACTTGTAGCTATTTATTCACATGAGATCCTATAACCTTTGTCATGAGGCTCAA